>JAPQWV010002943.1:0-48000 GCA_027422505.1 Craterostigma plantagineum | reverse complement strand
ATGGTTACTACAACTCACTGCTCTGTTTCATAGACAACGCTGTGGATGAAGGCTTCATCGCACCATCTGCCCGGCACATCATCGTATCTGCCCCAACTGCCCGTGAGCTCATGTCCAAGCTTGAGGTATACATACATGGCCTTGCTCTTAAAAATGTTGTTAATTTATGTATAAATAGTCTTTAATTTCATTGCAAAATTGTTATAGGATTATGTTCCGAAAAAATATGGGGATGCGCCAAAGCTTAGTTGGGAAATGGAGGAACAGCTCGAGTACGAGTATTGCTCGTTGACTTGAGAAAGACTGATTTGATTTATTAGGTGATTTATAGGTTTAAAAGTTTGTTTTGTTGTAATTAATTAGATAATACGTCGTGGGCTTGATTGATTTAGTCTCTGTGGCATTCGATCGATGATGTATCAATATTTCTTTCCTAACTAAAATTATTAAAACAAAAACACGTCGGGCATAAATTTTACAACAAAGGAATTCATGGGAAAGAAATAAAAAAAATAATAATAATGGGCTGATATTGGAAGTGCGAAAGGATGAAAATGCCCAAATTAAAAGTGACGATTTGGCCCAAATACCATTAGGGTCTTTGAAACTAGTAGCCTCTCTCTAATGCCTGGTCCCTTTCATAATAATGACTGCGCACTTACACGTTATATTTTCAGAATTGTTTTTTACATATATAATTGTTTCATAACTAGTGTTCCATAATTTTTTTACATATAGTTGTTCAGACATCTATACATAAATACCTAATCGAATAAAATTTTTACACATAGGTATCTATGTCAGAAAATTTTACAGATACCCGATTTAATTTTCAGTCAGTACCTTTCTGTGTGCGTATGGCGTACCGTAACATTTTGATATAGAGTACCTAAATGTGTTCATACGGCGTACCTATGTTTTAAATAAGGCGTACCTAAATGTGCTAGTACGCGTTCCATTTTATATTATATAGGGTACCCAAATGTGTTGTATGGCGTACCTGCTGCGGATCGAGTACTTATCTGCAAAAAACTTATCTGTTAGGTACCTACATATAAAAAATAAAAAAATTCTAACAGATACTAAATTACAAATTTTTTTATAGAAGGAATATTTATGGGTAAAGACCCCATAATTGTTTGATAATTAGTGTTTCATAAAAAGTTCTCAAAATAATATTTTTTTTAAAAAAAGGAGGGATCAGATTGGTAAATATTGGAGTGCCCCTACTGTCGTAACTTAGGCTTTTAGGCGGACACCCATCTCGCATTTTTTTATTGCGAGCATTGACCACTCTTCACATCCCCTTTAACTTGCCTGAAGGATCAATGAACTAACTACGCACAGCACATGGCCTATTTATACTACACACATCAGCCTGACATCTCCACAAGCAACCGATGTGGGATTCAGCCGCTGATGCTTATTTGCACTAAACAATTATCAACAGTTTATGGGCCGTTGCTTGCTTTCGTTACTGGGCCTAAACTAGATAAATCATTCGATACGGGCTAAAATAGTATCGTAGAATTTTCTTAATAGCATTTTTTTATCTTGTTTTTGTTTGATTTTTTTTTTTTTCTGTTTCATCCTTTCTCCCCGCATGAGATTGATATTGCCACAAGCATATGAGCTGTTTAGCTCTCCTACATATATGTTATTTTTTATTATTTAGAAAAAAAAAAAGAAAAATGAAGTTATTTAATCTATTTGATCATACTGCATCTTTGATCGAGTATGCCTAGATATCAAATCATTAGTGAACCTGTCACGTATGGGCTTGTTCTAATGTGAATTAGGTGACTGCGTGATCAATGGACTATCGCGTTAGTCCTCGTGATTTACCTGATCCTCGAGGTCATATTTTCTACTACGCTACCGAAAATATTATTTTTCGTTATTTAACTAGTTCGAGTACAGAAGGTCAATTGTAATTATGATATCTTACGCACAATTAAACCTCAGTGTAACAAAAATAAGAATTGTGTTAGTATTATAAATGGACTAAGATGCAAAATAATACAAATTTTGTGGAAAAAATGCTTGTCGTTCGAGTTAAAGACAACACAACAAATTCTTACATTGCGAGTTGAAAATTTCCAATAAAATATTATAAGATTATACGCCCCTCTTTTCTTTCAATCTTCACCATTAACTAATCATGGTGACCCACGTTAAATGGATCTTACCTATTATAGTACGTCCTCCGTCCAAGCAACTTTATCACATAAGTTGCTGGACATGCAAATTAACGTGGCATTATTATAATAATATAGTAAAATGAAAAGGTAAAAAATGTATATTTTAACACGTCTTTAAGAATATTTAATATTATTATATTGATTGTTTGGGATAGTTTTTGCTAAATAAGAAAATGTAATAAAATTATTGAGACGCCTGAAATAGAAAAGTGTGATAAAATTAGCAGACGAGAATAGTATCAATTATCATGTTAATTAATAAAATGAACGGGCACATGCAATGTCGACCGACCATCTTAGTTAAACAAATACTTAACGTACTTACCCAAAGAAGCAGAAATGACTATACGATAAATTATGAATAAACTTACTGTAAACTTTTTATAAAAAATTATTCATGTCTTAATCTACGTGTATCGCGCATACGTGGCAGCTTTAGCACTTTGTACGCAGGTCGATAAATTAGCAGTCGAATATCAGCAATTCCCAAATTTTATTTATTTTCTCCTTTCCATACGGTAATAAAATAACAAGAACTGCACAAATAAAATAGGAATCATGACGAGACCTTTGGATAAGCCAAATATAACATTAGATCCGACGTGGGCCCACATATTATCCGACCCGATCCGACCTCTATAAATTAACTATAAGCTGAACCCATTCATCATCTCATTAAACCATTTCCAATTCACTGCATCACAGGGTTGTACATCACTACTGCGCAGTTGTACCCTTCTCTCAGTCCATGGCGTCCACGTCTCTTTCCTTCGTAGACCAGCTCGTCTTCGCCGCCACCGTAAGCTCGCCGCCGACCCGATTCGACTCCCGCCGCCCGTTTACCGTCTCCGCCGTCGGCGGCAGCGCCTTAGAGATTTCATCGCCGTCGTCGTCCCCAATGTTTTAAAAAGCGCACAGCGCAGTGTGTCGCGTTTTAGTGTCGGTAGCGCGTAGCGTAAATAATAGCGCATTGCGTGAGTATTTCGGATAATCTAAATATAATACATAAATAATATATAATATATAATAAATATAAATATGGTCACTTTTTATATCGTTATTGTATTTATGAGACTAAATAATCTATATTTTCTTTAGAAATTCAATGAAATAAAAAATAAGATATAAATAATTGATTAAAATCTAAAATTTAAATATATATGAATTATATAGTAAGAGTTTATACAATCCCAACAATAAAACATGACTCCTATCAATTAAATAATCATTCTTGTTACTGTTTACTATAAGTACAACTAAAATGAGTTATTAAAATGATTCTTATAATTATCGAAAATTAGATTGGTATCAAAAAATATATGATATGCATGTCATTATGATCGTCATAAAACAAGGAATAAATTGGATATGTTTATGTATTTTTATCATATAAATTACTCAAAATAACTACGCTTTAATTATTCAATAGAAGTCTAAATGAAAAATGATTAAAAATAAGAAAATATTAGCTGTCACTTTATGTCCCAATCAACCTTATGTCAGATCAGAAATGCGTTTTAAAAACCTTCTCCGTCGCTAAACAAGAAATAAAGCATTTGTCGACGGAATATCCGTCGAAAAAAAGAAAAAAAAACGCAAAATTAAAAACGCGTTGGAGCGTTTTGATGGAGAACCACGCGATCGCGCGCGTCGAAGCGCGCTATCCAACGCGTTTTAAAACACTGGTCGTCCCTGTACGAGGTGCTGGGCGTTCGGATGGACGCCACGTGTCAGGAAATCAAGTCTGCTTACAGAAAGCTCGCCAAGGTCCTCCACCCAGACACGGCCGCCGGAGCTTCGCCGGACGTCGGCGGCGGTTGCGACGAGTTTGTACTCCTCCACGCCGCATACGCCACGCTCTCGGACCCGGAGAAGAGGGCGGTGTACGACGTGTCGCTGTTCCGGCGGAGGCGGCGCGTGGTTCTGACCGGCGGCCGTGGCTCGACGGCGCGGCTGGGGAGGAGGACTTGGGAGACTGATCAGTGTTGGTAGTGTTGTTTATTGGCTAATCAATCACTGACTAATTATCAGTTAATTATGTGGAAAATTAGGCTCTTTTTTTTTGTCTGATTACGTATTTCATGTAAAGAAAGCGCAGATTTAGGAACGTCCAAGCCTATTTGTTGCTTCATTACGTAATCAATAATTACTTTTTGTTGATCATTAAAAAACAAAACTATAATCAAACACTAGTGTCAATGTTAAAAAATTTAAGCCAATGAAATATTTGAGGGTGACGCACATTGGAGATAAAAGCATGATCAGAAAAAATAGAATGGAGTTTTTTGAATAAAAAATGAACAATTGATATAAAAAAAAAAGTCAAGTTTATATTTACAGATGGAGGAGGTAAGGTATTAGATTTTATTTGAACTCTTTGATAGGCAGTGTGAATTTAGGATGATTATATACGTATCAAATGATTAGTCAATACTGAAAACTGAATCGCCCCATAAGCAATAGTAATATTTAGATTCACTTAAAATTGAATCTTAATGGAAATAGTAGGATCCTCTGTTTGTGACACGAATTTATATATCTTTTGGCAAAGATAATTTTCTAATATTATGTATTTTATCTTCATGACAAACATGACACAATGCAAGTGATATGTGGTTGGCCCTTCTCGTGCGTATGTGGGAATAAAAGATCTATGTTGGATTTTATCAAATGTGTCCAAATACCTACAGAGTTTTTCCCCTATATTTCTGGCCATATTAATTTGAATTACAAGATTGTAGTTGAAATAAAATTCATCAATAATAAAAGGTGAAGCGTATTCTGACAATTAAAAATTATAAAATAAATCAAAAACGAAATAAGAAAAACTCATTATTATTAAACAAATATTCAAACAAACATATTGCATTAAATAAGACAGATAGACAGTGCCTACTACGATATGCTACACATCCATTTTCATTTCTAACATTTTGGTGAGGTTCGTAATTGATTAGCTCGAAATCAGACGCCACGAAGGAGTCGCGTTTTATTCGGATTAATCTTCAATATCTGTTCCACAATTATACCATGATGTTATTATAGCATACGAAAACGCCTGTAAATATACTTGCATACGTAACGAATACTTACAGGGAAAGGGCGAGGAAGCTTTTGAATCTGCTCTTGGAGAGGTTTAACATGATTCTTGTAGATATGAGCATCTCCAATTTGTTGTTTATATGTTGTAGAGGGTCGAGCGTTTGACGTGTGAGAGGAGGAAGAGATTGGACGAAGAGGGTAATATGAACGATATTTGTGTGTGTTCTTGTACTGATTTCTAAATAAAGGATATGAGGACGATACTCTCTATTTGTCTCGCACAGACAATAGTTTTACACTCACAATATAGCTCATGCAAGAGAGAACGACAGAGACTTAGCAAACTATTATTTTTGCTCACTCACACAAATCACAGCAACGTACAATGCTATTTATAATACTACTACATGACAAATGAAGATGGAAAGTCAAAGAAATTATTTTCCTCCATCAGATATTGGCAGATTTTTCATTCATGCGCATGTAATTTTTTTGTTTTCTTCCTTGAGGTTTTCTTCGTTGTTTTATTCGTCAAGGATTTTATGCGGGCTTCCAGATGATTTTATTTTTTTATTTTTTTTTCTTTTACTTTTGAGCTTATTCAACAAATTCCTCCCCTAAGCTCAAAGCCTTCCGGTCTTTCATCCCGAGCATTTGTTTCAGATTCTCGAATGTATTTGTTGGTAACGGCTTCGTGAAAATATCCGCAACTTGATCCGAACTCGCGACGTGTACCATCTTTACTGTTCCATTTTTTACGTGTTCCCGAATAAAATGAAATCTTGCATCAATATGCTTGCTTCTTTCGTGATGAACTGGATTTTTCGCCAACTCGATCGCTGACTTATTATCTACTCGAATTTCGGTTGGCTCATCTTGTCTAAGATTCAATTCGAGCAATAAGTTTCTCAGCCAGATAGCGTGACAGACGCACCACGATGCTGCCACATATTCTGCTTCGCAGGTTGATAGAGTTACGATCGGTTGTTTTTTCGATAACCAGGTGAATGCCGTATTCCCTAGATAAAATATGTAGCCGCCAGTGCTTCTTCGATCATCGATATCTCCGCACCAGTCGCTGTCAGAATATCCGACTAATTTGCAGTCGCTCGCCTTTGGATAAAATAGTCCGAGTGATTGTGTTCCTCGGATGTATCGTAAAATCCTCTTGATCGCTTTTAGATGTGACTGCCTCGCATCCTCCATATAGCGGCTAACGACTCCAACGCTATAAGCGATATCGGGTCTCGTGCAGGTTAAATATCGCAGACTGCCCACGAGACTTCGATAATCGGTCGCATTCACTCCTTGTCCTCCCTCAAACTTGGACAGTTTTGTTCCAAGTTCCATCGGTGTCGCCACGGGGTTGCTTTCCTCCATTTTATTTTTCTTCTATATAGCCTTCGCATACGCTTCTTGCGACACAAAAATTCCCGTGCTTCTTTGCTCGACTTCGAGACCGAGAAAATATTTCATCAGTCCCAAGTCCGTCATCTCGAATTCCTTCATCATCGCCTTCTTGAAATCGTTGACTATTTTCTCACTGCTTCCCATGAAAATAAGATCATCGACATAGAGTGCGACGATGATCATTTCATTTCCTTCTCGTTTGACGTAGAGAGCGTGCTCGAAAGGACATTGCTCGAACTTGTTCTTTTTGAAATATCCATCGATCCTGGTGTTCTATGCTCGTGGCGCTTGCTTTAGCCCATAAAGCACCTTTTTTAATTTCAACACCTTACCTTCTTTTCCTGGTTTTGTATATCCCGGGGGCTGCTCCACGTAGACTTCTTCCTCGAGTTCACCATTCAGAAAAGCGGACTTCACGTCCATTTGATAGATCGGCCAGCTGAGTTGTGCAGCTTGAGCGAGGAGCAAACGAATTGTCTCCATTCTTGCCACCGGAGCAAAGACTTCGTCGTAATCTATTCCCGCTTGCTGTCGATAGCCCTTCGCCACCAGTCTCGCCTTGTAACGCTCAATTTTTCCTTGAGCATTTATCTTCTTCTTATAAACCCATTTGACTCCAATGGGTTTATGCCCGTTTGGCAACTCCACGAGTTTCCATGTGTCGTTCTTTTCGATCGCTTTTATTTCCTCGTCCATCGCCATTTTCCATCTCTTGTCTCTTATGGCTTCTTCGAAACTAATTTGTTCCGAGTCGGCCAATAAGCAGACTAGGTGAACCTGTTCGGTTGATCGGTACAGGTCCTGCATGCTTCGCATTTTCGGCTGTCTTGGTTCGTCCTCCTCGTCATTTTCTTGAGACGAAATCGGAACAGGTATTGGTGCAACGATCAGTGGTTCTTCAGGCGTTGTGTTTTCTTCAACATTCCAGCCCCACGAGCTTTCTTCGTCTATCCGAACGTCCCGACTTACCATCACCTTCTTATTTTCGGGATCAAACAGCCGGTACGCCTTCGTCTTTTCATCGTACCCAATGAACACGAGCTTTTTACTTTTGTCGTCAAGCTTGGTTCTTTTCTGGTCGGGCACATGCGCATATGCCACGCTTCCAAATATTTTGAAGTGCGCCACCGTCGGTTTTCGGCCGGTCCATGCTTCCTGTGGTGTTTGATTCCCGAGGTTGTGATGTGGACACCGGTTGTGAATATATACCGCGCATTTTACCGCCTCGGCCCAGAACTCCTTTGGCATTCCCTTGCTTTTCAGCATTGACCGAACCATGTCAAGTATGGTTCGGTTTTTTCTTTCGCCCACACCATTTTGTTGTGGAGAATATGGCGCGGTGAGGAACCTTCTGACGCCTTGTTCCTCGCAAAACGTCACAAAAGCACCCGACGTATATTCTCCACCTCGGTCGGACCGAAGCGCCTTGATGTTTGAACTCGTCGCCTTCTCGATCATTGTCTTGAATTTTTTAAATATCTCGAGCGCTTCTGATTTTTCCTTCAAAAAATATACCCACGTCTTTCTTGAGTAATCATCGATGAAGGTGATAAAATATCTCCTTCCGCCGAATGATTCTGGTGAGATCGGCCCGCATATGTCTGTATGTATGAGCTCGAGCGGTTTGCGCGCTCGATATTCTGCATGCTTCCGGAACGTCGTCCTTGTATGTTTCCCAATTACGCAGCTTTCGCAAAGCTTCTTTTCACCCTCGATCATCGGCATTCCGTGCACCATGCCTCGTTTGGAGAGCTCTTTTAGGCCTCCGTAGTGTAAATGTCCGAAACGCATATGCCACAAGTGGTATTTGTCCTCTACGTCAACTTGCAAGCATCGCTCTTGAATCGCCTTCAGGTTGAGTTTGAACATTCTGTTCCTTTCCATCTCGACCCGAGCGATCATTCTTCCATCTTTGTTTCTTAGTTGCAACGAGCGGTCCTTCATGAATACCGAACATCCTTTTTCAAGCAATTGCCCCATACTTAAGATGTTAGTCTTCAAGTCGGGTACGAAGTAGACGTCCTCGACCGATCCTTGTCTGCCGTCGTTTTGAGAGAAGCATATTTTCCCTCGGCCTTTGACTTCAATTTTCGATGCGTCTCCAAAGGACACATGTCCATCCTCGATCTTCTTCAGATCCGTAAAGAGATGTTTGTATCCGCTCATATGATTGCTTGCACCGGTGTCAAGGTACCACACCATGTCGCTGCCGGGACTCGTATCCTCGAGCGCCATTAAAAGAACGCCTTCGTCTTTTGGATCCTCTTGTCCGACTAGGTTCGCATTTTCTTCCACCTTTTTGTCGGCCCAACAGTCTTTTGCGAAGTGCCCGAACTTGCCGCAATTGTAGCACTCAACGCTCGGTCGATTCGAGCGACCACCTCGTCCTTGAGCTCGACCTCGTCCTCTCCAATTTTGATTGCTCGCTTGTCGTTGTTCCGGATTGTATCCTCGTCCTCGGCCTGAATTTTGACCGAAACCTCGTCCTCGTTGACCTCGTCCTCGACCTCGGCCGTGATGCGTATATAGCGCCTTGTCATCTTTCAACGATAACTTCGTCTGCAGGGCCTCGTCCAGCGATTCCTGCTTCTTCTTTTTCTTCCGTTGCTCGTGAGCTTCGAGCGAACCGGAGAGTTCATCGACCGTCATTTCTTCGAGATTTTTGGATTCCTCGATTGCACATACCACGTTCTCGTACTCGTCCGTCAGGGAGCGGAGAATTTTCTCGACGACCCGGGCTTCCGTTAGAGCCTCACCGTTTCTCTTCAACTGATTTGAGATGGTTTGTACTCTCGTTATATAATCGATACGCATTCGCCGTTCTTCATTTTTGTCGTTTCGAATTCGCCACGAAGCGTTTGCAGCCGTACTTGTTTTACTCGGTCGGTGCCTTTGTACGCTGTCTCCAGTTTTTCCCATGCTTCCTTAGAATTTTTCGCGCCTGCTATCTTTTCGAGGCCGGGATCGTCTAACGCTTGGTGGATGAGGTTGAGCGCTGTATCGTCGAGTCTGTGAGATTCTTCCGACGCCTTACTTTCAGCCTCGTCGTCTGTTTTTTTCGGTTTGGTGTACCCTTTTTCTACGATATTCCATACGCCTCGCGACCCGAGCAGTACCTTCATTCGGATAACCCAACTATCGTAGTTGAGTTTTGTGAGGCGCGGGACGGGCATGACTTCGAATGACATGGCTCTGATACCAATTTGTTGTTTATATGTTGTAGAGGGTCGGGCGTTTGACGTGTGAGAGGAGGAAGAGATTGGACGAAGAGGGTAATATGAACGATATTTGTGTGTGTTCTTGTACTGATTTCTAAATAAAGGATATGAGGACGATACTCTCTATTTGTCTCGCACAGACAATAGTTTTACACTCACAATATAGCTCATGCAAGAGAGAACGACAGAGACTTAGCAAACTATTATTTTTGCTCACTCACACAAATCACAGCAACGTACAATGCTATTTATAATACTACAACATGACAAATGAAGATGGAAAGTCAAAGAAATTATTTTCCTCCATCAGATATTGGCAGATTTTTCATTCATGCGCATGTAATTTTTTTGTTTTCTTCCTTGAGGTTTTCTTCGTTGTTTTATTCGTCAAGGATTTTATGCGGGCTTCCAGATGATTTTATTTTTTATATTTTTTTTCTTTTACTTTTGAGCTTATTCAACACAATTACATTACATGTACATCAGCATCTCCAAAAGTGCTGGGATGTTTCGCCTGTCGTCGGGTTTATTCTTAATCTTGTCTATAACAACATCTGCAAGCTGTTCAAACCCTTGTCCGCTATAATCAGCATGCATGTTGGCATATCTGTAGATGATGGCATGACATGGATCATTATCCGTTAAATAATATTTTCGAAATGTTAAATGTATTTTTGTTCGAGTTAAAAATGCTAACTTTGCACCAAAGTGTCGCCATTGGAACCCATAGACTCAGTGGCGGAGCCACATGAGAATCAGTGGGGTCACTGGACCCCACTGGAAAAAAAAATTATTAACAATTAGGGTGAAAAATATTATATTGAAAGAACCCGGTAAAAATCTATAAAAATAGTGGGTATGAGGTCCAATTTCTAATTTCCTAGTAAAATTACCAAAATGACCCCACTGATTTGACATTCTGGCTCCGCCACTGCATAGTAGACTGGTCCCAAATCGCCCTCTTCCCGATCGTTCAGTCCAATGCTGCAAATTAAATAAATTAAACATATTCATACAATACAATAGTGTTGCAAAATAACACGTGAGGTCCACCATTAGCGGACTTCATTCGGCATATATGACAAAGCGATACTGAACACCGTTTTCTTCAATAAGGGTCGACGAGTACCAGGGCTGATACATCAGCGTGTCAATGGGGGGAATGAAGGTGTCACATTGAATAGGAGTAATAATCAGTTATGTGAATCGCATCACACTCCTGAGCATTTAGTGTTTCCCTGGATTGTGTACAAAGATTTGTCTTTTACATCCACACCTCATATACATACAAGAAAAAAAGAAATGTACAAGGTAAGATGCATACCTTAGTATCTGGGCAACCCCAATCAAGAAGATCTTCTCAATTGAAGACTTATAAGGCTGTTCTGACAACGATTTCAAAGCAGATGGAAATAACTTGGTCATGTGTAATACCCCAAAAATATAATTACGGGATTTACGATTTAATTAGCAATAAATTAGAAATTTTGTTGGATTTATTAAATAAAGAGATTAGAACTTTGGGTGAAATTCCGATAATACATAATTGTTTTAAACTCGATGTGTGATTTATAATTCTTATGTATGTTATGAATTATGACTTACGTATGTTATGAATCATGACCTACATGATTGCATGAAACGTATTCTATAATTTTATGCGTTAACATGATTACACATTATGTGTTTATTTAATTACGTGCTATGAATGATTTTAACTTAGGAAAAATAATGAGCACTTACATTGGTTAGAGTTGAAATTAGATAAGAATAGTTTATGAAACATTAGGGTTTCCTATAAGGTAAAGAGAGCAATTTTAAAACCATAAATATCGAGATCCTTGGATCTCGAAACCTTGAAATAAGAAATTCCGAGAGTTGTAATTATCAAAAGAGGTCGATTTCTAAATTAAATTGACATGAATGTTGAAGTTTATGTCGAGAATTAATTATGGGTACAATATCGAAATTTTGTGTAACATCTTGACATCTTGAGTATAATGTCGAGATATACCTCGAAATTGTATGAATGATACTTTAAGATTTTAAATTGTAATGTCAAAATTTCCACTTAATATTAAATTCGACATCTTATGAAGCATAACGACATTTGGGATATGATGTCGATAGCACATCTCGAACCTTGGTGCCAATATTAGAAAACTCGAGGTACAGGAACAATTGAAGATGTCGAATAAGGAGATAAACATCAATTACTTAGTTGAGAAGATTGGAATTGCTAAGTGTCGATGTCAATTATTTACTAACACACGCAAGACATAGGTAAAGAACTAGAAAAAGAAAAAGGGAGTTAAGGTGTTTCAATTGCAAACTAACGAAGAACTTTATTAAGGAAAGAAGAATTGTATCGAAACCTCACACAAACCGTGGAAACAGGGTTCGAAGGTTAGCGACGTACCGTGCGATAGGTTAAATAGCTAAGGATACCAGGTAGGTGGAATATCCATCTACAACACGTAAACTATTTGTGCTTATTTCAAATATATGTGTTATGTGAGTAATGTGGATATGATGCACTAAATGTTTTACATGATATATGTGCTCTTATGTGCTACCGTGTGATCATGTGAGTTACGTGTTTACGTACGTTCCGTCTGCATCATGCTATTATATATTATCATGTTAAGTACCGGCATATGCATTCCACGTCATTTCACGGAGTGTACCGTGGTGGAACGGTGGTACTGTATTGTACCTAGTGAGTGAGTAGCCGATATTGGCTATCGACCCGTAGAGGAGTCACGTGAGTGTGGGCATCTTCTGTGCGCCAGCGCCTGTGACGGTGGGCCATTGGCCCGTTGGACATTGTGCGGCAGACTGCGGGCGACCTAGAAAGGAGCGACTTGGGATATCCCAAGTAGGCTATCTGGTGTAGGCCACGCTGTCGCATGCGGGAGGAGGCGACCTGGAGGGTGCGACCTGGGTACCCTTACGGGACCTGGTGTAGGCTACCAGCGTAGGCACCGCATTAGGCAGAGGAGGCGACCTGAGAGTGTGACCTGATATGGCTCAGGGAGGCTGCTCGGTGTAGGCCACTGCCGTAGTGTTGTGATCGTGTTGTGGTTGTGTTCGTGATCGTGGTAGTGATTTCGCGTGATGGTGCACAGTATGGAGCCCAGGGCCCGTTGTGAGGTGGTGAGTGTATCCCGGTTGTGATGAGCGATAGTGAGTGGCATTGCATTAGTGAGAATTGGGGGTGAGTGAACGTGAGCGAGTCACACGTGCATGCATTATTTCACCTACTGGGCAATAGCTCAGTGTTTGCGTGTTGTAGGTAATCGACGATCGAGGCTGGCTATCGGAGCTTCCAGGGGTTTTGAGGGCGGGGCTGTACATGGATGACGACCTGTGGGTGAGTGATAGGGTGTTTTGGGCCTTCGGCCCATTTGTATTAACATTTTGTGTAAACAAATATTTTTGTAAAATGGGTTCTCTGCGGCTTTTGCTGCTAAACCCGGCGTGAGTTATCACTAATCAGCGATTGGAGAGTGGGGTCGCTACAGGTGGTATCAGAGCTTAGGATATAGATTCTGTAGACTGTCCATGTACGGCCGCTCAAAAGCATGGAAGCCCAGCCTCGTCTGTAAGTGTTTATGTATCTGTGATAATTCTTATGTGCTAATATGAAACTTTGATATAGTTAGTAGGATAAAATGGTACGAACTAGGAGTGAGTTTAATGGCGAATCAAGCCGACAACACCACGAGGAAAGGGAATCCAGTCCCGATGAACATGACTCGAACCGTACAATTTCCCAACTTGCAGATCTTGTTCGGCTCCAATCCGAACAAATTAATGCCTTGATCCGTAACCAGAATTCGTCAGAGCGACATACGTCGCCTCAGATCGATAGAACCGAAACCATCGGGCATAGGTTTCGTAAACTCAATCCGCCCATTTTCAAAGACACTGTAGATCCAATTGCAGCGGGTGAGTGGCTTAGGACTATTGAATCCACGTTCCAATATAGCCGAACTCCCGAAGAGGAGAAAGTTCTATGTGCTGCCTTTCAACTCCGGGGAAATGCCGGATACTGGTGGGATACCATCAAAGCAATGGAGAATCCAAATACGATCACCTGGGAGCGCTTTAAGGAGCTCTTCGAGGAAAAGTATTTTAGCATTTCTGCTCGTGACACGAAAATGGAGGAATTCATCAATGTACGTCAGGGCGGGATGTCTGTTGCGGAGTACATCCGCAAATTTGAGCAACTTTCTCGCTTTGCTCCCCATATAGTAGCGACAGACAACCTTAAAGTGGGATGTTTTCTAATTGGCCTGAAGTCTGAACTGTACCGAGATGTCGCGGTGACGGGGTCTCCGGATATGACCTATTCTAAGGCTGCCGAACGAGCTTTGATGGCCGAAGAAGCCGAGGCGAGGCTGTCTAAAGATCGAGAAGCAAAGAGAAAGATGGAGCATGGACAATACGGTCGCGAAGGAAACGAGAAGAAACGATTGGTCGTTCATGCTCCTAATCAGCCAAACCGCGGGAGCCCAAATGAACCCAGATGGGAACAAAGGCCGAATGCGAGTCCTAACAATGCTCTGGCCAAACAACCGATGCCGACTTGCCACATGTGTGGACGTCAACATGTCGGCGTCTGTTTTGGTCCAAATCCTAATATCAAGTGCTTCAATTGTGGAAAGGCGGGCCATATCTCGCGATTTTGTCGTGAGAACCCGTCGGTTAATCCGACCCCTGCACAGAATCAACAACGTGTGCAGAACCAACCTCCGAGGGTACCTGCTAGGGTATTTACCCTCACTGCTGAAGAAGATGAAGAACAACCTAGAGTAGAGTAGAACCAGATATGTAAGATAAATATGCCCTTATTTTGGGAACTTGTGAACTTAGGGGAGGTAATATTTTGTACTGTAAGATAATATAAATATTTTGTCTAGTTGTTCAACACAATTAAATTAAGTAACAGGGGAAAACTGCCAATCAAGGAATAATGATTCTAGATAAGAATCGTAAATTTTAAAAAATGAGGGTTATCGTTCGCTTTTCCCGAATACAAGAACTGCCACAACAAATACATCCAAAACCACTGTAAGGATAAAAGAAATTGATGCCCAGTGTTATTCCAATCAGCGTAATTTCGGGGACGAAATTCTTTTAAGGGAGGGAGGATGTAATACCCGTAAAATATAATTACGGGATTTACGATTTAATTAGCAATAAATTAGAAATTTTGTTGGATTTATTAAATAAAGAGATTAGAACTTTGGGTGAAATTCCGATAATACATAATTGTTTTAAACTCGATGTGTGATTTATAATTCTTATGTATGTTATAAATTATGACTTACGTATGTTATGAATCATGACCTACGTGATTGCATGAAACGTATTCTATAATTTTATGCGTTAACATGATTACACATTATGTGTTTATTTAATTACGTGCTATGAATGATTTTAACTTAGGAAAAATAATGAGCACTTACATTGGTTAGAGTTGAAATTAGATAAGAATAGTTTATGAAACATTAGGGTTTCCTATAAGGTAAAGAGAGCAATTTTAAAACCATAAATATCGAGATCCTTGGATCTCGAAACCTTGAAATAAGAAATTCCGAGAGTTGTAATTATCAAAAGAGGTCGATTTCTAAATTAAATTGACATGAATGTTGAAGTTTATGTCGAGAATTAATTATGGGTACAATATCGAAATTTTGTGTAACATCTTGACATCTTGAGTATAATGTCGAGATATACCTCGAAATTGTATGAATGATACTTTAAGATTTTAAATTGTAATGTCAAAATTTCCACTTAATATTAAATTCGACATCTTATGAAGCATAACGACATTTGGGATATGATGTCGATAGCACATCTCGAACCTTGGTGCCAATATTAGAAAACTCGAGGTACAGGAACAATTGAAGATGTCGAATAAGGAGATAAACATCAATTACTTAGTTGAGAAGATTGGAATTGCTAAGTGTCGATGTCAATTATTTACTAACACACGCAAGACATAGGTAAAGAACTAGAAAAAGAAAAAGGGAGTTAAGGTGTTTCAATTGCAAACTAACGAAGAACTTTATTAAGGAAAGAAGAATTGTATCGAAACCTCACACAAACCGTGGAAACAGGGTTCGAAGGTTAGCGACGTACCGTGCGATAGGTTAAATAGCTAAGGATACCAGGTAGGTGGAATATCCATCTACAACACGTAAACTATTTGTGCTTATTTCAAATATATGTGTTATGTGAGTAATGTGGATATGATGCACTAAATGATTTACATGATATATGTGCTCTTATGTGCTACGTGTGATCATGTGATTTACGTGTTTACGTACGTTCCGTCTGGCATCATGCTATATTATATATTATCATGTTAAGTACCGCCATATGCATTCCACGTCATTTCACGGAGTGTACCGTGGTGGAACGGTGGTACTGTATTGTACCTAGTGAGTGAGTAGCCGATATTGGCTGTCGACCCGTAGAGGAGTCACGTAAGTGTGGGCATCTTCTGTGCGCCAGCGCCTGTGACGGTGAGCCATTGGCCCGTTGGACATTGTGCGGCAGACTGCGGGCGACCTAGAAAGGAGCGACTTGGGATATCCCCAAGTAGGCTATCTGGTGTAGGCCACGCTGTCGCATGCGGGAGGAGGCGACCTGGAGGGTGCGACCTGGGTAACCATACGGGACCTGGTGTAGGCTACCAGCGTAGGCACCGCATTAGGCAGAGGAGGCGACCTGAGAGTGTGACCTGATATGGCTCAGGGAGGCTGCTCGGTGTAGGCCACTGCCGTAGTGTTGTGATCGTGTTGTGGTAGTGTTCGTAATCGTGGTAGTGATTTCGCGTGATGGTGCACAGTATGGAGCCCAGGGCCCGTTGTGAGGTGGTGAGTGTATCCCGGTTGTGATGAGCGATAGTAGTGGCATTGCATTAGTGAGAATTGGGGGTGAGTGAACGTGAGCGAGTCACACGTGCATGCATTATTTCACCTACTGGGCAATAGCTCAGTGTTTGCGTGTTGTAGGTAATCGACGATCGAGGCTGGCTATCGGAGCTTCCATGGGCTTTTGAGGGCGGGGCTGTACATGGATGACGACCTGTGGGCGAGTGATAGGGTGTTTGGGCCTTCGGCCCATTTGTATTAACATTTTGTGTAAACAAATATTTTTGTAAATTGGGTTCTCTGCGGCTTTTGCTGCTAAACCCGGCGTGAGTTATCGCTAATCAGCGATTGGAGAGTGGGGTCGCTACATTATGGATGGAGTTTGACTTTATTGCAGACAAGATTGGTGGAGCTGACGGATGTTAGAAGGTCATCGATCTGAGTTAGGTTTGACCAAGACAAGGAAGGAAGGAGTGAGCTAATCCAATTCGGGGCAAGCTGAGGTTAATAATTCATTTGGGCCAATATCTACCAAATTTACTTAAGTGAGCCCAATTATCTTGATTGTGTGTATGAATTCTATGATTAGTAACCAATGAATTAAAACCTATCTTCCTAATCTCCTTCTTCCTCGATGAATCTTCATCTTCTCCTTCAATCCAATCTCTTATTCTTTCTCGTCTCGTCTCTAAATCTCTTAATCTGCATATAAGAAAACCCAGATATATATCAGTACATCAAGCGTAAAAAACTTAATGCTACCACAAAAAGTACATAAATATTATGGTGATCACCCTCTGTGAATATGAGCAAAACACTTTTAACTTGGTATTGACGTCTATACATTGAACTAATTACACCTTCTATTCTAATTTGGCATATTGACGTGTACCGATCATTGCCACATTAAAGGTGCTCGTTGTGAATAGGGGTGTGCATAAGTATTCCGTTCTTTAAAAAAAAAAGGAATTCGGCAATTCAGTTCAGTATAGTTTGAATTTCGGTAAATTCGGTAAGCGAATTACCGATATTTTAATTATAATATATTATATTATAGTAATCGTGAAAATAAACTTTAATTTTATATTTAATTATATGTTTAATTTATATATTTCAGAAAATGTTAATTGTTTTATTGAAAATTCGGTTGTTTCGATAAGAACCGAAATTTACCGGAAAATTCGGTAAAGGTTCGGTATTCGGTTCGAAAAAATGTTGAACCAAAATTTCGGTCGGTTCGGCTTGTACCGAACGAACATCCCTAATTGTGAACACCATTAAATTTTTCATTTAGTATATATGTATAATATATACAATCATATTTCCGAAAGATATTGGGCGCGCGAGCGGGCTGATTCCGAAGACACACAGCTGCAGCCGGCCGTTGAGGTGGGCGTTCAACTGCCAATTGGCGCCCCAATTCCGAGCGTCCAAGCGCTCGCCCTCGAACACTATCTGACCGTCGATCGTGAACTTCACCCCGCAGCCTTTGTTGTAAAGGTCAACTAATGAAATGAGCTTTTCAGTCCATGATTTTCTGATCACTGTACGTTGTTAAGGGTTGGCATCGGTCTCGGATAGTTCCACGTTCGATAGGTGGACACCATAGCAAATCTCTCCATATATATTATTATTATTATTTTAAACATATCGAGTTCGCCAAATATATCACAAATATAATAGATACTATTATTCATTTTAAACATCTAATTTCAAGCCGTAGTAAGTTTCCCACAATCAAAACTAGCCGCTTTTAGGGTGATCCAAGAGGTAACATTGGCAAGGAACATCTTCTTCAGCAACCCCATCCCTGGCCCTCGACTCTCCTGAACGTAGCCGACGAAATAAGCCGCGGAAACCAATCCGAAGCTCCTCAGCCTCCTCTCGCCAGCGTACTTCTCCAAACCCTCCTCGGCCCTCACTGCATACTCTCCCGGGCCGAAGAAATCATCGCCTTTCTTCCCGTCGTAAAAGGGCGCCAAGGATTCGGCCAGACACCTGACGAGGACGACGCTGTCCTCCAGGGCGGCGCACCCGCCCTGCGCTATGTCGGGCGTCATGGGGTGAAGGGCATCCCCGAGGACGCAAACGTTGTCCTTTGCTATGTTCCCGCGCAAAATGTCCCAAGGGCGTCGGAGTTTCAGGGGAGAGTAGGAGATGAAGTCGGGCTTAGTCTTGAACACCATTTGGGAGATGCGCTCGGGCATGCCCTCAACGTTCTTAGACACGAATTGCTTCAGCTTTAGGTGGTCACGCTCCTCTCCGTCGTCTGTTTGAAAAGACAGAAGGTTAGTGGGATTCAACCTAATTGGAACCCATTCTCAAAAAAAAAAAAAAAAAAAAAAAAAAATCACTGGTGTCCTTTTACTTTTACTTTTGTTCCAATTTTGTTAAAAAATTTCAACACATAAATAAAAACGAACGAGCGGCGCACATTCGAGGACCGAAGGAGAGAAGCTAAACCACCAGTACAGGCAATTGGCATCGCACGGGGCGACTCCGAGTCGAAACCCTCCCCCGACGTGGACGTGAAGCTTGGGCTCGAACCCGTGTCCATCCTCATAGCTAACCAACCCCCTAATTGCTGACCGCCCAGGACTAACCGGGTCGGAGAGTCCCAAGTACTTAGCCACTCGGGAATTCACCCCGTCGCACCCGATCAACACCTATTATTATTGGAGTGAAAGATCGAATGAGATAGAACTCTAAAAAACACAAACGCGACCAAATTGATTCGATCTTAAAACTCACCTTAGTCCTTACCGCCGAACCGTCGGAGAGGTGTAATAACTTGTCAGTCGAGGTGGTCGAGCGGTCGATGGAGACGATCTTCGAAGAGTATCTTATGGCGCCTTGCGGAAGTTCTTTCTCTAGGGCTCCTAGAAGGTCCTTCCTCCTCATGCATCGGGCTTCGACCTCCCCGCTGCAGATAAACGAACTTATAGAGGGCTCAGAAAAAGGCGAGGGAAATTATCTTTTAGGCCGCGTTTGGTATCGGGAAAAAGAAAAGGAAAAGTGTAATGGTGCGCGTCGAATTCTTCTAACTAAAACTAAGCGTGTCGTAATACGCTTTTTTTTTTCTTTTTCTTTACGAATCGAATTCCGAATGCCAAACACGACCCTTAAAACGAAACGATAGTAATAAATGCTATCGAAAAGCGTACAATTGGAATTCTGCATCAGGGATATGGGGAAGACCTGGAAATATGATCTTGGAACTGCAGCAACACACAGACATATCTTCATAATCAACAGAATCACATATATATAAATAATCCCTTAGCTACATAAATATATATATATATATATATATTATTTAAAGAACTTTACTTTACCCATGGATTCTGTTAGAGGTTTGCCTTAATGAATCTCCGAGGCCAAGGGCGTCGAGGGCCTTCCATGCGTTGGACCATACGCCGAGGGCAAAACCGGTAGTTCGCAAACTGTCTGAAGATTCCAAAACCACGCTGCGAATGCCAAGCCTGCCCAGGAATTTGATGATGAACTATGAATTTTGCAATTAAATGAACATATATTTATATAAATAAAGCTATATATTATTCCATATGTAACCTGTGTAGGCCAAGAGCAGTAGCGAGGCCAGCTATGCCAGCGCCGACGATCACTATGTTTTCTTGGATTTCTGTCTGACTTATTGCCATGCTTTTGCTTGATCGATTTTATTTCTTTCTTGTTTGTTCGGAAGAGAGGTAGTTTGTTGTGATGATGGTTGGGCAGAAGAGTGATATTATTAAAAAGGAAAAACAAAATAGAAAAAATATCTCTCGATGATGATAAAAGCAAGCAGCGCAAAATTGACTTGTTGACTGTCGAGCAAAGGACTAGGACGGCGACACCTCAACTACTATTATTTTTCTTGTCTTCATCAGTTTACTTGGAATAGTCTTCAAAGTCACAGTTTCTCTCGAACAGGGAAGTCTTTGGTATGAGTCTCATAATTGTAACTAGTAATAGTAACTTTTGTACTATCCAAGTGTGTGCAGATAATATAATTGTGAAGGTAAAAGCAGTAACTTATCATTTTTATTACTTATTTATATTTTAATTACCGAGTGGAGAAGAAATAATATAAATTTAACTAGGAAAAGACAATAAAAAGTTTATAATGGTTATAACTGAAGTTGACATATCACGAAAGTTTATTATGTCCCCCGCCTTAATAAATTAGGAAGACTTTATCTTTGATTTGCATGTTTATTACAATCTATTCTCTATCACTTTTTAGACATTTAAAAATGATATACAATAAAAATAAAAAGTGTAATTTTATCTACAAATTAACTAATAAATACTATACCATTTTTTAAATGTTCTAGTCTTGATAAAAACTGTCGTAATTGGTGTGTTAAAATATAAATATATTTATGTTACTTTAATTTGATACTTACAATATTTTTTATTTAATAAGACCATCTCCAACCAAGAAACGCAATCTGAAACTCAAACGCATTCTCAAATTCAAAATGCAATAATTCTTTCCAACCGAGAAACGCATTCTAATACTCAATTTCTCACAAAATTTCAATACTACCCCACATATTTTATAACTTTACGAATTAGACTATAAATATTATTTTAGATTTAATAATAAAAAAACCCAATAAAAATAAGCCCACTACCCATAAACCCCTGATATCACTTTTTTTATTCCTACTAATATTATTTATACAAGAATTAAATTTTTTTTATCTAATATAATGATTAAGTTAATAGTAAACTATGGGCTTGTGGATACAGTCTTTCAATTTAGGCCCAGAAGTCCAATTAACAAATTAGGTTTATTTTACACCGTCTTCGTTTTCTACTCTTTCCAGTCGGTCTTCTCTCCCATCAATAAGCAACCACCACCACAGTGCGAACAATTAACCATGTTGATAAATTTAAATATTTGGGGGCTAGTATGCAATTTAGAGAAGATCAAACGCAAACTTGGGATGAAACGCATCTTTGGGTTTGAATCATGAGAGAGAAAGTGAAAATCCCATTTTGGGTTTAGTTTTCGTGCTCGGTTGGAGTAATTTTACTCCATTTTTTTTTCGGTTTTGCAGCTCTATTGGAGATACTCTAAATGTAATATAGTTTGCAGCTCGGATGGACTGAAATTAAATTCTGTGTTGTTCATCCCTGAGTTTAGACATAATCTTTTATCAGTCTCAAGGCTAACAAGGGATGAAAGCACATTTGTTTCATTCCATCCTTTATTTTGTCTTATTCAGGAAACATTGAGTGGCAAAATAAAGGGGATTGGTAAATTAAAGAACGGACTATATTACCTATTTTCAGAAAAACAAGTTATTGTTCCTGATAATGATGTTGCTGAAATTTCTAATAAAACTAGGAAAATAGTTGGAAGTGTTTTGAATATGGCCAGAATAAATAAGGTTTCTTTATGGCATAGACGGTTTGGGCATATATCTTTTGAGAGAATGAAATATCTTCCTGATTTGACATTGAATATATCTGGCATAAATATTGTTCTATATGTCCTCTGGCAAAACATTCAAGATCTGCATTTCCAAACAGATCTACTGTGGTTAATTCTATCTTTGAACTGATTCACATCGATGTATGGGGGCCCTATAAAGAGTCGACATACAACAATGAGAGATATTTTATGACCATTGTGACTTCTCAAGGGCGACTTGGGCTTTTCTTTTGAAATTGAAATCAGAAATATATGACAAATTAAAATCCTTCTTTGCTTTTGTGCATAATCAGTTTGATGTTAGAGTTAAGAAAGTTAGAACAGACAATGCCATGGAATTTTTTAGCCTAGGCTGCAGGAATATGTTTGATTCATTAGGAATAATTCATCAAAGCTCATGCCCATATACGCCTCAACAAAATGGAGTTGTTGAGAGGAAGCATAGACACATACTCAATGTTGCTCGAGCTTTGAGATTTCAATCGCAAGTGCCATTGAAATTTTGGGGTGAGTGTGTTAAAGCAGCAATTTATTTAATAAATAGAACACCTACCCCTTTACTTGGATGGAAAACACCTTTCTATGGTCTTTATGGTAGGATTCCAAATATGACCATCTTAGAGTCTTTGGGTGTTTGTGTTATGCTAAAATATTACCTATGAATGATAAGTTTCAAATGAGGTCAAAGCCTTGTGTGATGATGGGATATGCATGTAACCAAAAGGCATATAGGCTGCTAGACATTAAGAATCAAACATTTTTTTACATCAAGAGATGTTATCTTTTATGAGCATATTTTCCCTTATGCATTACAAATTGAAAGGAGCGGAGAAAAGGTATTATCTGGTTTGGGAAATGGATATATATTTGATGATATTGTCAGCCCCTATAGTACTGCAGAGGAACAAGCTGAGGACGGTCAAATAATGGATGGTTCACAGAGCACACAAGAAGGTGAATCCTCGAGTCCATCACATGATCAAGTTGCGAGTCCATCACATGATCAAGCTGCGACTGATCAGATTGTACTAAGAAGATCAGAAAGGGCAATTAAACCACCATATTGGGCTAAGGATTATGTTTCCCCATATATTGTCGAATCTGCAAATCATGTTGGTTTTCCTTTATCTGACGATTTTCATTTTGAAAGCGTAAAACCAGAAAACAGGTCCTTTCTTGGTGCCCTCTCAGATGAAATAGTTCCAGCTACATACCATGAGGCAGTCATGATTGAAAACTGGAAGGAGGCAATGAAAGATGAAATCAAAGCGATAGAACTCAATAAAACCTGGGACATTGTTGACCTACCAACTGTTAAAATTCCAATCGGCTGCAGATGGATTTATACTATTAAGTATAAATCGGATGGGACCATAGAGAGGTATAAAGCACGCTTGGTAGCAAAAGGCTATTCTCAAAAAGAGGGTATAGATTACAATGATATTTTTTCACCTGTAGTTAAACATGTGACTATTAGGCTAATTATATCTTTGGCTGCTATACATGGTTGGCCAATTTGGCAAATGGACGTTACTAACGCTTTTTTGCAAGGAGATCTACATGAAGAAGTTTATATGGTTATCACCGAAGGAATCAATTCTGGAAATAATGGCGTGAATTCAAAAGTGTGTAAGTTAAAAAAGTCCTTGTATGGCTTGAAGCAAGCATCAAGGCAATGGAATCAAAAATTCACTACCACTATTAGTGATTTTGGTTTCATTCAATCCAAAAATGATTATTCCCTGTTTATTAAAAAAGGGGGAGTGATCTTGTTATTTTGTTAGTTTATGTTGATGATATTCTTATTTCAGGAAATAATCAGAATATGATGGATGAAACCAAGAGGTATCTTAATTTTTATATGAAAGACTTAGGTGCCTTAAAATATTTTCTTGGTATAGAAGTGTCTAGATCAAATGATGGTATTGTTTAAACCAAAGAAAGTATGCTTTAAAACTCTTGGCTGAAACAGGAATGTTAGAATGCAGACCAGTTGAATTTCCAGTTGAGCAGAATGTAAAGCTGGCAGAGGATGATAAATCTGAAGATCCTGAGTATGAAAATATCACTCGATACCAGAAGATTGTCGGTAAACTCCTTTACTTATGTTTAACTAGGCCTGATATTAGTTATGGCGTCCAAATATTATCTCAGTTTATGCATAAGCCGAGACAATCGCATGTGGATGCCATGATCAGAATTCTAAGGTATATTAATTAAAGGTAGGCCAAGTCTAGGTATCTTGATGAAGACCAAAAGCGACATGAATCTAAATGCATTTTGTGATGCTGACTAGGCAGCTTGTCCAATTTCTAGAAGATCATTGACAGGTTATGCAGTGTTCTTGGGAGATTCTTTGATATCTTGGAAGTCAAAAAAACAGAATACTGTATCTAGAAGTTCGGCAGAATCAGAATATAGGGCTATTGCCATGGTTACGGCAGAAATATTATGGGTATTAAGTCTGTTAAAGGATGTAGGAATGACTAATTTTGAACCTGTTTGTGTGTATACAGATAGCAGATCAGCAATTCAAATGGCTGCCAATCCAGTCATGAGAGAACCAAACACATAGAGGTGGATTGCCATTTTATATGCGACAAGATTCAAGAGAAGGTTATATCGACATCATATTTACCTTCGAAACATCAACTTGCAGACCTGTTAACAAAGCCATTGGGAAAGAAACAATTCAGCTATCTACTGTCCAAGTTTGGTGTCCTTGATTCATATGGACATCAAACTTGAGGGGGAGTGTTGAGAGATTAAATGTAATTTTATATGTAGTGAGGTTTTAATTGTAATTTTCTATATTACAGGGAGCAACATGCAAATAGGTAGAAGGATAAAACAATAGGTTTAATCTACAGCATAGACTTAGAACAGAGAAAAAAGAGTGCTATGCGAGTTCTGTTTTCGAGTGTGAACATTTTCTCTGTATAATTCTGAGGATTCTCCTCAATCTTGAAATAAGAACTTTACATTTTTTACTTCTTTACACTTGGCCTTGCCGACAGCAACGGCGGGCTGCGAGAGGAGGTGGGTGGTTCTTGCACTACTGAAAAGTGGAATTCCTAATGTATGCTAGAGGAGGCGAAAGAGCCTTCTTTAGGTCTCAATCTACCTTAGAGAGAGAAAACTCTTACTAACCAGATTCTTGTTTTTAACCACTAACGGCCCGTTTGCTGTCCCCGATAAAGCCATATAATATAAATAATAATATCTTTTATGGTATTTGGTTTACTATGTGTAGCCCGGTTTTAATTTTAAAGTCCGTCAAGCCCGTAACAAACATTATGACTAAAAGGGAGCATATAACTTATGATGGGCTTCTTACAAGTAATAAGTGTTGGACCTTTTCTTAAACTTGTAACCGAACGTAGCATAAGATTATATTTATCTATGACCCTATAAAATATTATTTTCTCTCATCTCCATATCCACAATCCACATCAACTAAACCTAAATAATTTTCAACTTTATTAACAACCCAACACGTAATATTTATATTTTATTATTTTTAGTAGTACTTGAATATTTGAAAAATAGATTACATTATACGATATAAAATTTAGATACTTAGATCATTGGAGAAAAAATAATATGAATTATGATAAATTCTAGAATGTAATAGAGAAATAGATTTGAAATTGTGATTCAAAATGTATTAATATTAGTCTCTATTGGTAGAGAAAAAAAATCATACATTTTGGTAAAAATAAAAAATAAAAATAAAAATTTAATAGAAAATTAAAAGTATCATAAAAATCAATAAAAGTATATAAAACAATTATTGAAAACTGTGCACAACCTGTTGGTGAACCAGATTGGTGCACAAACCGGTTGTGGGAGGTTGTGGTTTATTATTTATTTGTTTGATTTATTTTGCTCACTTTTATTGCACAACCGGTTGGTTGTGGAAGTCACCAATAAACATAGTCTAACTTACTTTTTTGGATACAAAGGAAACACTCACCGAATTTGATAAAATGAAAATTTAAATAACATATTATACTACTTAAAACAATATAAAGTTAGAGTTTATGACTATTTAAAAATTTAAAATTTTTTAATTTTAATGTTTTATTGAACAAATATATGGTACATCTACACATAAATACTCAATTGAATAAAGTACCCATGTCAGAAATTTTACAGATATGTACTCGATTTAATTTTTATCAGTTTCTTTAGTCATGCCGTACCTTCCTGTGTGTATATTGCGTACCATAACACGTTGATATATGGTACCTAAATTTAGCATATGTCGTCCCTACGGCATACCTGTGTTACATAAGGCATAACTAAATGTAGCATACGTCGTACCATTTTCTGTTATATAGGGTACTTAAATGTGTTGATATAGGGTACCCAAATGTGTTGTATGGTGTACCTGCGGGGATCGGGTACCTATGTGCAAAAAATTTATTCTGCTAGGTACCTACTTATAAAAAATCCTGACAGGGTACTAAATTATAAGTTTTTATCCAAATAGGTACTTATGTGTAAAGACCCCACATATATCGAATGTGCTAATGTTACTAGTTTTCATTAAAGATAGAAGGGAAAAAATGTCAACCAATTTTCGGAACTCTTTCACCATTGAATTGATCAATGAAGTAATTGAACCACCCCATCCATGATGATACAAAAACAGTTTCACCAAACTCAAAGTACATTATTATAATAATTTTTAAGTCCGTAAATATCATACAAAAAAATTAAAAAGCTCATCATAATCATCTTCACTTGACGGTGACTTTTCCGACCATTCCAGCGCCTTGGTGCGGCGCGCAGTAGAAGCTGTAAGTCCCCTTCTCAGTCAGAGTCACGGCGTACGTCTCCCCCTTTGCGTTGAGCAGATCCTCCTCCGACATCGATATCTTCGCCGCGTCCACGCCGGACGGAATCTCGTCCTCGTCGAACACCACGTTGTGCGGAAAACCGGCGTTGTTAGTGAATGTTATCTTCTCCCCCGCCGGAACCTCGAACTCCGACGGAATGAACACCAGCCCGCCGTCGCTCGCTCCCAGGGTCACCTCGAAAGCCATGGCTCCGCCGACCGAAGCCAGCAAAGTCGCCGCCGCCGTCGTCGCCACCACCGCCACTCCGAGTTTGTCCTTCAGCGACGCCTGAACGGCTAGCCCGCCGCCGCATTGTCTGGCGGGGACGGCGACGGCCGACGACGTCTTTAGGGCTTTTGAGATGCTCGCCGACGACTTTAGGCTGGTGAAAGATGGGACTGTGAGCGAAGTCGTCATCGTTGCCATTTTTATTTTATTTTTATTTTTTGTCTTGGTTGATTAAGAGTGAATGTGAGATGGGCTGATGGTATTTTAATATGTGAGGTGATATGATTTTTGGGGTGAAGGTTTTATTTTGGGGTGGATATTGGATGTGTGATTGAGATGATAATGCCTTTGCGTGGTGGGATTATTGGAAAAGAATCAAAAATTAAATAAAAGATAATGTTTTGCAAGAGACGTACATATGTTATCCGAAAGTGAGCTACGTGATTGGTTCGGAGATGTTGGATTGAGATTTTCCATTATTGCAATGAAACTGGGCAAAGGAAAATGAATAAAAGAATATGTCTAATAAAATGAATAAATAAATAGAGTTGAGTTTGGTGTGTTGTGAAAAATCGACTAAGAGATTCTTTTCTCCTTAACATACCTTACAATTGGGGTTTGGTCATACTTCCGACTCATTTTCTAGGTTCGAGCTCGATACGATGAATTATTTATTTAGATTCCAAAGTCCATGTCAAATACTTAGGGCTTCCATATATAAATATATTTGGCAAAATGTCATGTAAGGATATATAGAAATGGATGTATTAGTTGTGACTTATGAGAAGTGTGTAGATTGAATGTGGGCAAATTTGTGTGTGTATGGATTTTAAATCAGTTCAATTTTAAGGCGTACTTCCTTAGTACAAGTGATGTACTTCGTAAAGTACATAGCTTTGGTAATGGAGAAGTACAACCGAGCAGCGATGAGACTATGTTCATCCTTACAGTCAAATGTCGATCAAGCTAAGGGATTAAAACAAATGAACTGATTTTGTGATAACGCCATTTTAGTTCCTATTTCAGTAATAACAAAAAAAAAATCAAATGTTATTTAACTCACGTTTGAAAAGTTTTATTCAAGAACTAAGAGTGTCTTTGTTTTAGGGGATTAGAGATGTTATAATTAACCAAAATAGTATATGGTTGGATAGTTTATTTTGAACGTGAGATTTAGTGAATACTCTCTTAATATCCCAACAAGAAGCTAGAACTATCCATCCCAAACTTTAGCTAATATCTGTCATTTTTTAAAAAATGTTTATCCTTTATCCATAAATTATTAAATTTAAAATATGGGTAAATTTGTAATGAATTTAATTAAAGTTAATACCATAAACTTATCCACTAAACACATCCGACATCACTATTTAATTTCATCAACCGAACACCAAAACTTTTATTATTTAAACCGAACTAAAGGAGCGTATGAATTTTTAGGTATTTGATTGATGGATTAAAATAATGATATCACATGTGTTTGGTAGATGAATTTAGATGATATTAAATTTAACTAAATTAAATTACATTCTAACTATTTTTTGAATTTAATTTTCTAAATGAAGCGTACTAAATGTGCCAAAAATGGCCATAATTAGCTAAAGGTATGGGAAAAATAGCTTCAGTTAATACCTTATTGAGCGTACTAAGGAGATATTAACTAAATCCACTTTTAAATAAACCTATGAACCAAGCACTTATTTTAATTAAATTATAGCCCCTCAAATTCTACCTAATACCCTAAACACACTCCAAAAGTATAAAATGGTA
Organism: Craterostigma plantagineum; assembly: GCA_027422505.1. Lineage (NCBI taxonomy): Eukaryota > Viridiplantae > Streptophyta > Magnoliopsida > Lamiales > Linderniaceae > Craterostigma > Craterostigma plantagineum. Next base: position 18,954 of record JAPQWV010002943.1, on the reverse strand, counting down.
TCAAATCAGTACCCTATTAAGATTTTTAATATTACATAGGTATTATAATATAACAAACTAGTCCCTTGTCAACATTTTTAAAATGATATCTAGTAAATAACATTTTAACGTATAGAAAGTATTGTAGTACTTAATACATAAAAATGCATCTTGCTTAAAGTAATATTATATAAAATATTTAAAAATTGGGTATAAACACATAATATGATGAGTAATTGCATTTTAAAGAGCGTAAATGATATTATCAACAAAACTAGTACATATATATGACAACTTTATTTTACTAGATATTTATATATAAAATTGATCTAACTACCAAAAAATGATAAATTTCTATACTTTCAAATATTTATTCGAAGATATACCTATTTATTATTTACGATTGTGTACTCACAACCATAACAGGTGATTTGTCAAAGGGATATATAGCAATTCTCTTCAAAGAATGTTTGTGGGATTTAAAAAATTAGATATTTAATCCAATAATCTACTATATACATTATTTATCAATATAAATATATATAAATATTTTAATCCAATAATCTACTATATACATTAATGACAATACAATGGACCTCATAGGACAAGAAATGGCGATCATTAAAGACAAAGTGGTGCAAATTGCTAAGACCCGTGAAGAAATCAAGGAGTCTAGCGCCAAAGATGCCATCAAAATCAAAGAAATAAAAGATGCTATGGATAAGATCAGAAAAAGTTGAAAGAGACATCAACGATGAAAAATTGATCACTATTAGCTTTAAAAGCTAAAGAAGACTTTCTTGAACAAATGGAAAACAACTGTCAAGATTCTTTTACAAGTGGGGCGGCTACAAAGAAAAATTTTCTTTACTTTAATTATTGTACTTTACTTTTTCCTCTATTTATAGAGTCGAAGCTCATAAGCTTCAGGTGTTCTTTTACGCTCTTTGGTACTCTCTCACTTCCCTCCCTTGTTTTCCTTCTCTTGTAAAATAATCAAAGAAATAAAAGCTGAAGAAGTTCTCTGTACGATTCCTCTCTTAAAGTAAGTCTTTACTTTTGTTTTAAATATTTATCTTTTATATCATTTAGCCTTAACGGAAGGCTAAAATATTCGTTAAACTACACCAAGATGTCTTAATACCTTAAATCATGGTTTTATATCATATATAATATATATACTAATATGATATAGAAAAAATCTTTTGAAAACGATTGAAAGAATTAAATTTTGGATAAAGGTTATAATAAAATTTGATTTCGATTAATTCTGTGTCGGCTCTTGGCAAAGCCCGTGTTGCCGAAGATAGGCGTTTGAGGGCATATGGCTGTTACCGATTGAATTAATTGAATAAAAATTTTATTATGTAAAATTCCTTGTATTCGATGATTTAATTCTAAAGATCACAAAAATAATTTTTAATTTTGGATTAATGGTATATAGGCTGGAATACCCTGGGTCCGAACGGGATCAGACTGTTTACAGTTTGATAACTGGACTAATAGGTTTAACAACGCCACGTACCATTTTTCTTTTGATATTTGGTATTTTGGTTGAACTGCCTTTGAACAAAACTTTCTAACGAAAGTCTGATTTTGGTATTATGGCTTGACTACCTCAGGTCCGATTGGACTAAACTGGTTAAACAAAGCCTTGTATCATTATCATGGTTTGATAGGTTGTTCATACCATATATCAATTTAGTTTGAAATAAAACCATTTTTGGACTTGATATAACTAATCCATTTTGAATAACAATTTTCTTAAATATATCAAGATGTTTAAAATGTGTTTCAATATCTTTTGAAAATATCAAAATATCATCAATATAAACGATAATAAAATTACTATAAGGAATAAAAATATCGTTCATAATATTTTGAAATTCCGAAGGAGCGTTTTTCAAACCAAAAGGCATAACGTTCCATTCAAATTGACCAATTGGGACTGTAAAAGCAGTTTTATATCTATCTTTTTCAGCCACTATTGCCAAAATCCTGATTTTAAATCAAATTTTGAAAAAATTATCGCATCAAATAATCTATCTAAAAGATCCTTTTTATTGGGGATAGGATACCTAATCCACTTTAAAATTTTATTTAGGGGTTTGTAATTAATAACTAACCTAGGTGCTCCCCTTTCCTTTTCTGCCGCATTATTGACATAAAAGGCGGTGCATGACCAAGGTGATTTGGAAGGTTTTATTAAACCTTTCCGTAAAAGAGAATTTATTTCTTTTTTACATAATTCTAATAATTCAGAATTCATCTGACAAGGACGAGCTTTAGTGGGAATATTTTTCTCACTAAAATCATCTTCATAAGGTAAAGAAACTATATGCTTTTTTCTATTCCAAAAAGCATTAGGAAGATCGTTACATATTTGCAACGTAAATTCATTATGTAATAGTTTAATTTTTTCTTGTAACTTGGGATTTTGAAGTTTATCTTCAATTGTTAGTATATTAATTTCTTGCTTAAGGTAATTTACCTGTTTTTCTTTTGCTTTAATAAGAATAGAATCCTTAATTTCACTAAGAATTCTAGTAAAAGGTTCCTTTATGAATTCAAAATAAACTTCTTTGTTATCGAAGTTACCTTTAAATCCATATTCATTAATATTTTGAATAGGAAATATTTTCCTAAGAAACGGAGTACCAAGAATTACTTGGTTTGTAATATTCTTGACGAGCAAGAATGAAGTAGGAATACAGACTTTATTTTTACAAATAAAGGCCTTGGGAATTTTATAATTTATTTGCAACTTTTCTCCGCTCGCAGAGCTTAAAGAATGAGTTGTTTTATGAAAATATTGGGTAGGAATTATTCCTTCCTGGATACAATTTAAATCTGCTCCATTACCAATTAGTGCAATCAGATTCTTTTGGAAGTTTCCGTCAATGAGTAGTGAGATTTTCACTAACCATTTTTTAGAAGTAATAACTTCTAATGTTGAAAGAAAATTATTTTCTTGAATATTTTCAGAAGTACTAGCAAATTCTTCATTAGTTTCTAATTCTTTAGTTATTTCTTTCCCTTTTTCTAATTTAGAAAATCTTCTTTTTAAATCTATATGGCTTAACTTTAAATCTTTTATTTCATTTTTTAATGAAATTTCAATTGTTAAATCTATAACATTAACAATTGATTCATTTTTGTTTCTTATTACGAAGTAATCTCATTACTTCGGCCATACTATAGGGTTCAGATTTAATAATTTTAGGAATAACTTCTTTTGAAGTTTCTTCTTCTTTCTGGATTATTTTTTTAATGATAAGATTTTTTAAATCTGACTTTTGTTTCTTTTAAGATTTCGAGAAGATTATTATCAAGAACATTTAATTCTTGAAATTGAGATATCATTTGATATAAATTATCTTCTAGTTCAGATTCTGAACTTTTATTTTTGGAACAAGACTGACCTATTTGACAGTTTTGACATTCTGCGGATTCTGAAGATGATATGTCTTCTTCAATATTATTATTTTCGTCTTCTGAAGAGGATTCTGACTCACTATTAGATTCTAATAGAATTTTTGATAATGTCTCTTTTAATTCATTATCAATTTCTAAATTATTAATTTTCTTTTTGGTCCAGCAAGTTTTTGCTTTATGACCAATTTTTCCGCATTTTCTGCAGACTATTGGTGGAAATTTATTTCTATATTGATAATATTTATTATCTTTTGAGAATTTTTGTTCTCTTCTTTTAGATTTTCGATGTTTTCTTTTTTCATATTGTTTGGGAGAATATCTTTTAGGTTTACGAGGTTGGCTCGTAGAAGGATTTTCTAAGCCAAATTGACTACAGAATTCTCCTAATTGTTTTTTCTCATCAAGAGAATGTCTCTTAAGTTGTTTGTTGAGCTTTATTTCATTACATAAAGCTAAACCTTCTTGTATACAAGTTCCTATTAATCTTCCGTAAGTATATGAATTATAATCAATACTGGATTCTCCATTTCTAAGAGTTTCTTAACTCTTTCGGCAAATAGGAAAGGAAGACCATCAATGAATTTGGATTTCTAATGAGTGCTATTTGACTCAGGAAGTTCCATAACTCTGCTAAGGAAAGTATCCTTATACCATCTAAATGATGTAAGGGTTTTACACCTAAGGTTTTGGAGCAGATTCCTAACATTTTCGGAATTATCCGACCATCGGCTTGTAAAATGTTCAACAATGTTTATACATAAAGTATAAACAGCATTTTCAATAATTGCATTATTTTCCTCTTTTACAGTAACGAAAATACTTTCACGATCTGATTGAGATAAATAATTATCCCACCAACCTTTTAACTGACCAGTAAAGCCAGCGACAAGCATTTGAGCTATAGTTTTGTCTGTATTACCTTGAGTTTTACAGACTGTACTATACATCATCATCCTATGAACCATACCGAAAGTTTGTCTTTCTGTATAGCCGTCTAAATTCCATTCGTAAAAACAATGACCATTATATGAATTATTAATGGTAAGATCATGTTCTTCAATTAGAACATCTTGAGGGGTTGGTCCTGGGTAATAATATTTGGTTTGAATTGGTATAGCAAATTTTGAAGAATTTCTTAATTTATTGATTTCTTCAGTAAAAGTATTATGAAAATTATCAGAATTTTCAAGCTGATTTTCAAAATCTTCACTTAAAGTGTTAAGCTTTAAATTTTTAAGCTTATTTTCAATCAAATCTTCAATTTGAGTAATCGATTTTAATTTAAAATCAACAATCTCAGGAGGAGGTTGAATACTAGTAGAAGCTATATTAACTATTTTAGTTTCACTTATATTTTTATCTTTATTTATTAAAAGATAATTTTTTATATCTTTAATAGAACAAGAAATATCTTCAATATTTTTCTTTAATAAAGAAATTTGTTCTCCTAAAACAATAACATACATATTCGTATAGTTCTGTTGTTTTAAAAGACTATTAATATGATTAATGGTTACTCAAGTGTATCATTTTCAAATAATTTTTGAAAAGCATTATAATATCTAATTTCATTTTCTTTTTCCATTTGGAAACTAGTTTGAGGAGGATAAATAGAATTTAAATTTTTTCCTGATGAAAGTTTATAATTTCTTTCAAGTACAGAAATCATATTTTTAAAATATTTTGTCAAAAACCAAGAAATAAAAGGTAATTTTTCATTTCTTTTTGACAAATCGGTATAAAATTTATTTTGGATAATAATTTTATCTTCGTTATTAAAACTTTCAAAAAAACCATTTTCGAAAGAGTTCCCATTTGGGTAAATTAAATTCCTTTTGAATTTCTTTTCTTGCCGGAGAACCCGGACTAAAATCAATTTTATGTTTTAAATCCATCAAACACAAAAATCCATTTCTGACTCGGTTATTTCCTCGTCTTTAATTTAGAAATTCCATGAAGTATATTATCATTATTAATTCTTAATTCTTCTACCCTATTTTGTAGATAATCGTTAGAGATTGATTCTCTAACTTGAGAAGTCGAAGCTCTAGAAGGAGATTTTATCATATAATCACATGGAGATATATGATAATGAGAAGAGGCTGATCTAGTCATTCTAGATCTAGGAGTTCTAAAATCAATAGATCTGCGAGTTTGATCAAACTGTATTTGAACAGTTCCATCTGTAGATTGTATTATTTGAGTGGGATTATTTTGTATTTTGGGCTGAAGAGGCATAGCTCTTTCAATTGTCCAGTTTTCTGGAAATTGTATTTCTTCCCATTTTATAGATCTACGAGTTGTAATATTAGATCTACTAAAATTGGTTTCTATTAGAATAGTTTCGTTGATCGGTTTATCAACGATTTTACACTGTGGATTAAGAGTATATAAAGGCTTATAATAAATTCTATAACAGATACATATTACTTCCGATCCCGGAGCGTAATTATATCCGTGAGTTTTGACATTTAATGTCAGAGCATCCAATATATTAACATCAGTTAATGATAATTGGAGATTAGGATAGACATTAAAATAAACTGGTCCATGTGCCAGACTAGATTGAATTATTCCCATAAGGGATTGTTTCCAATCAAGATTTCTACCATCTCTAAGAGCTGCTATAAAGCTCTCTGGTTAGCCTTCTAAAGTCAAAGGCTTAAAAGCTACTTGTACTAATCCAATATGAATAAACTTATGATTTATTCGATATTTTTCTAAGTCTCTATTACTTAGAAGCCTAATAACAATCTCTTCGTTGCTAAGAGAGATAGTTTCTTCAGTAGTTTTGACTACCTGTTTTAAACCTAATTTTTCAAAAGTTCCTAATTCATAGATTATTTTATAATCTATCTTAGGAATTGTCCAACGATTTAATTTTTCTAAATCTTGAGGAATATCATACTCCTCTTCAATACTGTTTTTAACAGTATCTTTTCTTCGCATCAAATTCATGAGAAAAAGTCGTTAAACTACACCTTAACTTCTTAATGCCCCCACCATGGCTCTGATACCATTTTAAGGTCATAATATTGAAAAAGGAAAAATTAATCCGATTAATAGAAGTATTGAGTTTGCATCAAAATTTCGAGATCAAATTTTAGATAAAACTCAGCTTCAAAGATTTTTAGGGAGTGTTAATTATATTTCTCCTTATTATAAAAATCTTGCTACAGATACATCTATTTTATATGATAGATTAAAAAAGATTCATTGTCAGTGGACAGATAGTCACACTGAAGTAATTAGAAAAATCAAAAACAAAGTTACACATTTACCTTGTTTAATGCTTGCTAATTCTAATTGGCAAAAAATTATTGAAACTGATGCTTCTGACTTAGGCTTCGGAGGAATTTTAAAACAAGTTTCTCCAGAAGATAAGAAAGAATATTTAGTTAGATTCCATTCGGGGAAATGGAATACTGCTCAGAATTATGCTACTATAGCTAGAGAAGAACTTGCTATAGTTACATGTGTGCTTAAATTTCAAGTAAGTTTTTAATAAAAACTGATTGTCAAGCTGCAAAGTTTATGTTTCAGAAAGATTTCAAACATGATGTCTCCAAACAAATGTTTGCGAGATGGCAGGCTCATTTAGCCCCATTTGATTTTGAAATAATTTATAAAAAAGGGAGTGATAATAGTCTTCCTGATTATCTTACTCGCGAATATCTTTCATGAATTTTGCAGATATGTCCCAATATGGGCGAAATTTTCCCTCTAATAGAGGAGGAAGAGGTGGTAAAAATGTTATTGCTCAAATTGGCAATAAGAAGCTGGTAAAAGAAAATCTATCAGCATCAAGTAATACCTTGAGTAGTGAAGAATTTAGAGAATTCCTTGAATACAAAAGGCAGAAAGCAAAAATCTGCTGAAGGAACTTCTTACGCAAAAATAATTGCAGAAGAAGAAGATGTTGATTATGAGAAATTTCTCATACTGAGGTAATTATATTACTTGAATCTAAAGATTTAAAATGGTCTGATGAACCTTGGACTTTAATGTCAAGGTATTTAGACAGAGCATCATATGCTGCTACTTTTTATAAAAACCGTGACACTTATGAAAATATTCTAAAGTCTACGGGAACATGTGACTTTGATCACTTTAATGAGGGAAATACCCCGTATGCTTTGAAAAAGGGTTATACCTTTAGTAAAATTATTTTCAAGCAAATTATTTCGCCTGAAAAATGGGCTATACACCCATTAAAGGATAGAGAATATTTCCATCCCGAGTTAAAAACTCTTATTAAATTTAATTATTACGATTATATCGATGCTTTTTATAAAGTACTTTTATACCAGAATGAAAGCAAAAAACATTCTTGGTGGATAAAAATTTGTGCGGATGTATATAAGTCCGATATTCCAAATTGGTTTTATCAATGGTGGCTTTCTTATGGAGCTACAATTGAAATTCTAAAGAACCCTTTTTTCGATTATATCAAGAATTGGTTAAAGTTTCTCCGACTCTAATAGAAGCGGAATATAAAAAAGAATGTATTGAAGGAATGGCTTCTTTACATTTCTATATCGAATTCAGTATTCCTTGGATTTGGAGATGGACTCCAGAAGTTGGTTATACCCAACAAAAGATTCCATGTTTAAAAAGAAACTTTTATATAAAGTTTTGGAAGAAAATGATAAGAAAAACAGCCACTGGTGAATATGAAAGCCAGCAGACGATCGATAAGATCGAAGAGAAAATTTGTCTTTATCAAAATGCGATTAATAATCGTGAACAACGAGAAGCTCCTAGTCCTTTTGAGATGATTTCTCAAAGGATTAAAATACAAAAGGGAAAAAGGAAACCCAATGAAATCATTGATGTCTACTTCGAAGAAATGAAGAAAGACATTGCAAAAAATTATGGTATGGATATCGGAGATATTTCGATGGGGACATCTTCAAAAATTGATGAAGACGAAGATTATTGCCTTGCTGGTGCAGGACAAGAACCAGAAAATCCGGAGGATATTTTATTTAAAGAAGTTAATGACAATACAATGGACCTCATAGGACAAAAAATGGCGATCATTAAAGACAAAGTGGTGCAAATTGCTAAGACCCGTGGAGAAATCAAGAGTCTAGCGCCAAAGATGCCATCAAAATCAAAGAAATAAAAGATGCTATGGATAAGATCAGAAAAAGTTGAAAGAGACATCAACGATGAAAAATTGATCACTATTAGCTTTAGTAAAGCTAAAGAAGACTTTCTTGAACAAATGGAAAACAGCTGTCAAGATTCTTTTACAAGTGGGGCGGCTACAAAGAAAAATTTTCTTTACTTTAATTATTGTACTTTACTTTTTCCTCTATTTATAGAGTCGAAGCTCATAAGCTTCAGGTGTGCTTTCTTTTACGCTCTTTGGTACTCTCTCACTTCCCTCCCTTGTTTTCCTTCTCTTGTAAAATAATCTAAGAAATAAAAGCTGAAGAAGTTCTCTGTACGATTCCTCTCTTAAAGTAAGTCTTTAATTTTGTTTTTAAATATTTATCTTTTATATCATTTAGCCTTAATGGAAGGCTAAAATATTCGTTAACTACACCAAGATGTGTTAATACCTTAAATCATGGTTTTATATCATATATAATATATATACTAATATGATATAGAAAAAATCTTTTAAAAACGATTGAAAGAATTAAATTTTGGATAAAGGTTATAATAAAATTTGATTTCGATTAATTCTGTGTCGGCTCTTGGCAAAGCCCGTGTTGCCGAAGATAGGCGTTTGAGGGCATATGGCTGTTACCGATTGAATTTATTGAATAAAAATTTTATTATGTAAAATTCCTTGTATTCGATGATTTAATTCTAAAGATCACAAAAATAATTTCTAATTTTGGATTAATGGTATATAGGCTAGAATACCTTGGGTCCGAACGGGATCAGACTGTTTACAGTTTGATAACTGGACTAATAGGTTTAACAACGCCACGTACCATTTTTCTTTTGATATTTGGTATTTTGTTGAACTGCCTTTGAACAAAACTTTCTAACGAAAATCTAATTTTGGTATTATGGCTTGACTACCTCAGGTCCGATTGGACTAAACTGGTTAAACATAGCCTTGTATCATTATCATGGTTTGATAGGTTGTTCATACCATATCGGAAGTAATATGTATCTGTTATAGAGTTTATTATAAGCCTTTATATACTCTTAATCCACAGTGTAAAATCGTTGATAAACCGATCAACGAAACTATTCTAATAGAAACCAATTTTAGTAGATCTAACGACCATATGCCCTCAAACGCCTATCTTCGGCAACACGGGCTTTGCCAAGAGCCGACACAGAATTAATCGAAATCAAATTTTATTATATAAAATTCCTTGTATTCGATGATTTAATTCTAAAGATCACAAAAATAATTTTTAATTTTGGATTAATGGTATATAGGCTGTAATACCTTGGGTCCGAACGGGATCAGACTGTTTACAGTTTGATAACCGGACTAATAGGTTTAACAACGCCACGTACCATTTTTCTTTTGATATTTGGTATTTTGGTTGAACTGCCTTTGAACAAAACTTTCTAACGAAAGTATGATTTTGGTATTATGGCTTGACTAGCTCAGGTCCGATTGGACTAAACTGGTTAAACAAAGCCTTGTATCATTATCATGGTTTGATAGGTTGTTCATACCATAGTTCAATTATATTTGTAAAAAGATCCTTAAAATGGTATCAGAGCCATGGTGGGGGCATTAAGAAGTTAAGGTGTAGTTTAACGACTTTTTCTCATGAATTTGATACGAAGAAAAGATACTGTTAAAAACAGTATTGAAGAGGAGTATGATATTCCTCAAGATTTAGAAAAATTAAATCGTTGGACAATTCCTAAGATAGATTATAAAATAATCTATGAATTAGGAACTTTTGAAAAATTAGGTTTAAAACAGGTAGTCAAAACTACTGAAGAAACTATCTCTCTTAACAACGAAGAGATGGTTATTAGGCTTCTAAGTAATAGAGACTTAGAAAAATATAGAATAAATCATAAGTTTATTCATATTGGATTAGTACAAGTAGCTTTTAAGCCTTTGACTTTAGAAGGCTTACCAGAGAGCTTTATAGCAGCTCGTAGAGATGGTAGAAATCTTGATTGGAAACAATCCCTTATGAGAATAATTCAATCTAGTCTGGCACATGGACCAGTTTCTTTTAATGTCTATCCTAGTCTCCAATTATCATTAACTGATGTTAATATATTGGATGCTCTGACGTTAAATGTCAAAACTCACGGATATAATTACGCTCCGGGATCGGAAGTAATATGTATCTGTTATAGAATTTATTATAAGCCTTTATATACTCTTAATCCACAGTGTAAAATCGTTGATAAACCGATCAACGAAACTATTCTAATAGAAACCAATTTTAGTAGATCTAATATTACAACTCGTAGATCTATAAAATGGGAAGAAATACAATTTCCAGAAAACTGGACAATTGAAAGAGCTATGCCTCTTCAGCCCAAAATACAAAATAATCCCACTCAAATAATACAATCTACAGATGGAACTGTTCAAATACAGTTTGATCAAACTCGCAGATCTATTGATTTTAGAACTCCTAGATCTAGAATGACTAGATCAGCCTCTTCTCATTATCATATATCTCCATGTGATTATATGATAAAATCTCCTTCTAGAGCTTCGACTTCTCAAGTTAGAGAATCAATCTCTAACGATTATCTACAAAATAGGGTAGAAGAATTAAGAATTAATAATGATAATATACTTCATGGAATTTCTAAAATTAAAGACGAGGAAATAACCGAGTCAGAAATGGATTTTTGTGTTTGATGGATTTAAAACATAAAATTGATTTTAGTCCGGGTTCTCGGGCAAGAAAAGAAATTCAAAAGGAATTTAATTTACCCAAATGGGAACTCTTTCGAAAATGGTTTTTTGAAAGTTTTAATAACGAAGATAAAATTATTATCCAAAATAAATTTTATACCGATTTGTCAAAAAGAAATGAAAAATTACCTTTTATTCCTTGGTTTTTGACAAAATATTTTAAAAATATGATTTCTGTACTTGAAAGAAATTATAAACTTTCTTCAGGAAAAATTTAAATTCTATTTATCCTCCTCAAACTAGTTTCCAAATGGAAAAAGAAAATGAAATTAGATATTATAATGCTTTTCAAAAGTTATTTGAAAATGATACGCTTGCAGTAACCATTAATCATATTAATAGTCTTTTAAAACAACAAAATTATACGAATATGTATGTTATTGTTTTAGGAGAATAAATTTCTTTATTAAAGAAAAATATTGAAGATATTTCTTGTTCTATTAAAGATATAAAAAATTATCTTTTAATAAATAAAGATAAAAATATAAGTGAAACTAAAATAGTTAATATAGCTTCTACTAGTATTCAACCTCCTCCTGAGATTGTTGATTTTAAATTAAAACTCAAATTGAAGATTTGATTGAAAATAAGCTTAAAAATTTAAAGCTTAACACCTTAAGTGAAAATTTTGAAAATCAGCTTGAAAATTCTGATAATTTTCATAATACTTTTACTGAAGAAATCAATAAATTAAGAAATTCTTCAAAATTTGCTAGTAAACCAATTCAAACCAAATATTATTACCCAAGACCAACCCCTCAAGATGTTCTAATTGAAGAACATGATCTCACCATTAATAATTCATATAATGGTCATTGTATTTACGAATGGAATTTAGACGGCTATACAGAAAGACAAACTTTCGGTATGGTTCATAGGATGATGATGTATAGTACAGTCTGTAAAACTCAAGGTAATACAGACAAAACTATAGCTCAAATGCTTGTCGCTGGCTTTACTGGTCAGTTAAAAGGTTGGTGAGATAATTATTTATCTCAATCAGACCGTGAAAGTATTTTTCTTACTGTAAAAGAGGAAAATAATGCAATTATTGAAAATGCTGTTTATACTTTATGTATAAACATTGTTGAACATTTTACAGGCCGATGGTCGGATAATTCCGAAAATGTTAGGACTCTGCTCCAAAACCTTAGGTGTAAAACCCTTACATCATTTAGATGGTATAAGGATACTTTCCTTAGCAGAGTTATGGAACTTCCTGAGTCAAATAGCACTCATTGGAAATCCAAATTCATTGATGGTCTTCCTTTCCTATTTGCCGAAAGAGTTAAGAATACTCTTAGAAATGGAGAATCCAGTATTGATTATAATTCATATACTTACGGAAGATTAATAGGAACTTGTATACAAGAAGGTTTAGCTTTATGTAATGAAATAAAGCTCAACAAACAACTTAAGAGACATTCTCTTGATGAGAAAAAACAATTAGGAGAATTCTGTAGTCAATTTGGCTTAGAAAATCCTTCTACGAGCCAACCTCGTAAACCTAAAAGATATTCTCCCAAACAATATGAAAAAGAAAACATCGAAAATCTAAAAGAAGAGAACAAAAATTCTCAAAAGATAATAAATATTAGAAATAAATTTCCACCAATAGTCTGCAGAAAATGCGGAAAAATTGGTCATAAAGCAAAAACTTGCTGGACCAAAAAGAAAATTAATAATTTAGAAATTGATAATGAATTAAAAGAGACATTATCAAAAATTCTATTAGAATCTAATGATGAGTCAGAATCCTCTTCAGAAGACGAAAATAATAATATTGAAGAAGACATATCATCTTCAGAATCCGCAGAATGTCAAAACTGTCAAATAGGTCAGTCTTGTTCCAAAAATAAAAGTTCAGAATCTGAACTAGAAGATAATTTATATCAAATGATATCTCAATTTCAAGAATTAAATGTTCTTGATAATAATCTTCTCGAAATCTTAAAAGAAACAAAAGTCAGATTTAAAAAATCTTATCATTAAAAAAATAATCCAGAAAGAAGAAGAAACTTCAAAAGAAGTTATTCCTAAAATTATTAAATCTGAACCCTATAATATGGCCGAAGTAATGAGATTACTTCGTAATAAGATTCAATTAAACAAAAATGAATCAATTGTTAATGTTACAATTGAAATTTCATTAAAAAATGAAATAAAAGATTTAAAATTAAGCCATATAGATTTAGCAAGAAGATTTTCTAAATTAGAAAAAGGGAAAGATAATTAAAGAATTAGAAACTAATGAAGAATTTGCTAGTACTTCTGAAAATATTCAAGAAAATAATTTTCTTTCAACATTAGAAGTTATTACTTCTCAAAAATGGTTAGTGAAAATCTCACTACTCATTGACGGAAACTTCCAAAAGAATCTGATTGCACTAATTGATAGTGGAGCAGATTTAAATTGTATCCAGGAAGGAATAATTCCTACCCAATATTTTCATAAAACAACTCATTCTTTAAGCTCTGCGAGCGGAGAAAAGTTGCAAATAAATTATAAAATTCCCAAGGCCTTTATTTGTAAAATAAAGTCTGTATTCCTACTTCATTCTTGCTCGTCAAGAATATTACAAACCAAGTAATTCTTGGTACTCAGTTTCTCAGGAAAATATTTCCTATTCAAAATATTAATGAATATGGATTTAAAGGTAACTTCGATAACAAAGAAGTTTATTTTGAATTCATAACTGAACCTTTTACTAGAATTCTTAGTGAAATTAAGGATTCTATTCTTATTAAAGCAAAAGAAAAACAGGTAAATTACCTTAAGCAAGAAATTAATATACTAACAATTGAAGATAAACTTCAAAATCCCAAGTTACAAGAAAAAATTAAACTATTACATAATGAATTTACGTTGCAAATATGTAACGATCTTCCTAATGCTTTTTGGAATAGAAAAAAGCATATAGTTTCTTTACCTTATGAAGATGATTTTAGTGAGAAAAATATTCCCACTAAAGCTCGTCCTTGTCAGATGAATTCTGAATTATTAGAATTATGTGAAAAAGAAATAAATTCTCTTTTACAGAAAGGTTTAATAAAACCTTCCAAATTACCTTGGTCATGCACCGCCTTTTATGTCAATAATGCGGCAGAAAAGGAAAGGGGAGCACCTAGGTTAGTTATTAATTACAAACCCCTAAATAAAATTTTAAAGTGGATTAGGTATCCTATCCCTAATAAAAAGGATCTTTTAGTTCGATTATTTGATGCGACAATTTTTTCAAAATTTGATTTAAAATCAGGATTTTGGCAAATACAAGTGGCTGAAAAAGATAGATATAAAACTGCTTTTACAGTCCCAATTGGTCAATTTGAATGGAACGTTATGCCTTTTGCTTTGAAAAACGCTCCTTCTGAATTTCAAAATATTATGAACGATATTTTTATTCCTTATTGTAATTTTATTATCGTTTATATTGATGATATTTGATATTTTCAAAAGATATTGAAACACATTTTAAACATCTTGATATATTTAAGAAAATTGTTATTCAAAATGGATTAGTTATATCAAGTCCAAAAATGGTTTTATTTCAAACTAAATTGATATATGGTATGAACAACCTATCAAACCATGATAATGATACAAGGCTTTGTTTAACCAGTTTAGTCCAATCGGACCTGAGGTAGTCAAGCCATAATAGCAAAATCAGACTTTTGTTAGAAAGTTTTGTTCAAAGGCAGTTCAACCAAAATACCAAATATCAAAAGAAAAATGGTACGTGGCGTTGTTAAACCTATTAGTCCAGTTATCAAACTGTAAACAGTCTGATCCCGTTCGGACACAAGGTATTCCAGCCTATATACCATTAATCCAAAATTAAAAATTATTTTTGTGATCTTTAGAATTAAATCATCGAATACAAGGAATTTTACATAATAACATTTTTATTCAATTAATTCAATCGGTAACAGCCATATGCCCTCAAACGCCTATCTTCGGCAACACGGGCTTTGCCAAGAGCCGACACAGAATTAATCGAAATCAAATTTTATTATAACCTTTATCCAAAATTTAATTCTTTCAATCGTTTTTAAAAGATTTTTTTCTATATCATATTAGTATGTATATTATATATGATATAAAACCATGATTTAAGGTATTAAGACATCTTGGTGTAGTTTAACGAATATTTTAGCCTTCCATTAAGGCTAAATGATATAAAAGATAAATATTTAAAAAAAAATTAAAGACTTACTTTAAGAGAGGAATCGTACAGAGAACTTCTTCAGCTTTTATTTCTTTGATTATTTTACAAGAGAAGGAAAACAAGGGAGGGAAGTGAGAGAGTACCAAAGAGCGTAAAAGAAAGCACACCTGGAGCTTATGAGCTTCGACTCTATAAATAGAGGAAAAAGTAAAGTACAATAATTGAAGTAAAGAAAATTTTTCTTTGTAGCCGCCCCACTTGTAAAAGAATCTTGACAGTTGTTTTCCATTTGTTCAAGAAAGTCTTCTT
Organism: Craterostigma plantagineum; assembly: GCA_027422505.1. Classification (NCBI taxonomy): domain Eukaryota; kingdom Viridiplantae; phylum Streptophyta; class Magnoliopsida; order Lamiales; family Linderniaceae; genus Craterostigma; species Craterostigma plantagineum. The sequence continues at coordinate 3,189 of JAPQWV010002943.1, read as the reverse complement.
TAGCTTTATTAAAGCTAATAGTGATCAATTTTTCATCGTTGATGTCTCTTTCAACTTTTTCTGATCTTATCCATAGCATCTTTTATTTCTTTGATTTTGATGGCATCTTTGGCGCTAGACTCCTTGATTTCTTCATGGGTCTTAGCAATTTGCACCACTTTGTCTTTAATGATCGCCATTTCTTGTCCTATGAGGTCCATTGTATTGTCATTAATGTATATAGTAGATTATTGGATTAAAATATTTATATATATTTATATTGATAAATAATGTATATAGTAGATTATTGGATTAAATATCTAATTTTTTAAATCCCACAAACATTCTTTGAAGAGAATTGCTATATATCCCTTTGACAAATCACCTGTTATGGTTGTTAGTACACAATCGTAAATAATAAATAGGTATATCTTCGAATAAATATTTGAAAGTATAGAAATTTATCATTTTTTGGTAGTTAGATCAATTTTATATATAAATTTCTAGTAAAATAAAGTTGTCATATATATGTACTAGTTTTGTTGATAATATCATTTACGCTCTTTTAAAATGCAATTACTCATCATATTATGTGTTTATACCCAATTTTTAAATATTTTATATAATATTACTTTAAGCAAGATGCATTTTTATGTATTAAGTACTACAATACTTTCTATACGATATCTATGCGTTTAAATGTTATTTACTAGATATCATTTTAAAAATGTTGACAAGGGACTAGTTTGTTATATTATAATACCTATGTAATATTAAAAATCTTAATAGGGTACCGATTTGATATCATTTTATACTTTTGGAGTGTGTTTAGGGTATTAGGTAGAATTTGAGGGGTTATAATTTAATTAAATAAGTGTTTGGTTCATAGGTTTATTTAAAAGTGGATTTAGTTAATATCTCCTTAGTACGCTCAATAAGGTATTAACTGAAGTTTTTCCCATACCTTTAGCTAATTATGGCCATTTTTGGCACATTTAGTACGCTTCATTTAGAAAATTAAATTCAAAAAATAGTTAGAATGTAATTTAATTTAGTTAAACTTAATATCATCTAAATTCATCTACCAAACACATGTGATATCATTATTTTAATCCATCAATCAAATACCTAAAAATTCATACGCTCCTTTAGTTCGGTTTAAATAATAAAAGTTTTGGTGTTCGGCTGATGAAATTAAATAGTGATGTCGGATGTGTTTAGTGGATAAGTTTATGGTATTAACTTTAATTAAAATTCATTACAAATTTACCCATATTTTAAATTTAATAATTTATGGATAAAGGATAAACATTTTTTAAAAAATGACAGAGATTAGCTAAAGTTTGGGATGGATAGTTTTAGCTTCTTGTTGGGATATTAAGAGAGTATTCACTAAATCTCACATTCAAAATAAACTATCCAACCATATACTATTTTGGTTAAATAAACAGAAGATTCAGATTTAAAAAATCTTATCATAAAAAAAATAATCCAGAAAGAAGAAGAAACTGAAGTTATTCCTAAAATTATTAAATCTGAACCCTAATGAAGAATTTGCTAGTACTTCTGAAAATATTCAAGAAAATAATTTTCTTTCAACATTAGAAGTTATTACTTCTCAAAAATGGTTAGTGAAAATCTCACTACTCATTGACGGAAAGTTCCAAAAGAATCTGATTGCACTAATTGATAGTGGAGCAGATTTAAATTGTATCCAGGAAGGAATAATTCCTACCCAATATTTTCACAAAACAACTCATTCTTTAAGCTCTGCGAGCGGAGAAAAGTTGCAAATAAATTATAAAATTCCCAAGGCCTTTATTTGTAAAAATAAAGTCTGTATTCCTACTTCATTCTTGCTCGTCAAGAATATTACAAACCAAGTAATTCTTGGTACTCCGTTTCTTAGGAAAATATTTCCTATTCAAAATATTAATGAATATGGATTTAAAGGTAACTTCGATAACAAAGAAGTTTATGTTGAATTCATAACTGAACCTTTTACTAGAATTCTTAGTGAAATTAAGGATTCTATTCTTATTAAAGCAAAAGAAAAACCAGGCAAATTACCTTAAGCAAGAAATTAATATACTAACAATTGAAGATAAACCTAGGTTAGTTATTAATTACAAACCCCTAAATAAAGTTTTAAAGTGGATTAGGTATCCTATCCCTAATAAAAAGATCTTTTAGATCGATTATTTGATGCAATAATTTTTTCAAAATTTGATTCAAAATAAGGATTTTGGCAAATACAAGTGGCTGAAAAAGATAGATATAAAACTGCTTTTACAGTCCCAATTGGTCAATTTGAATGGAACGTTATGCCTTTTGGTTTGAAAAACGCTCCTTCTGAATTTCAAAATATTATGAACGATATTTTTATTCCTTATAGTAATTTATTATCGTTTATATTGATGATATTTTGATATTTTCAAAAGATATTGAAAATTTTAAACATCTTGATATATTTAAGAAAATTGTTATTCAAAATGGATTAGTTATATCAAGTCCAAAAATGATTTTATTTCAAACTAAAATACGATTTTTAGGTCATAATATTGAAAAAGGAAAAATTAATCCGATTAATAGAAGTATTGAGTTTGCATCAAAATTTCCAGATCAAATTTTAGATAAAACTCGGCTTCAAAGATTTTTAGGGAGTCTTAATTATATTTCTCCTTATTATAAAAATCTTGCTATAGACACATCTATTTTATATGATAGATTAAAAAAGATTCCTTGTCAGTGGACAGATAGTCACACTGAAGTAATTAGAAAAATAAAAAACAAAGTTACACATTTACCTTGTTTAATGCTTGCTAATTCTAATTGGCAAAAAATTATTGAAACTGATGCTTCTGACTTAGGCTTCGGAGGAATTTTAAAGCAAGTTTCTCCAGAAGATAAGAAAGAATATTTAGTTAGATTCCAATCGGGGAAATGGAATACTGCTCAGAAAAATTATGCTACTATAGCTAGAGAAGTACTTGCTATAGTTAAATGTGTGCTTAAATTTCAAGATGATTTATACAATCAAAAGTTTTCAATAAAAACTGATTGTCAAGCTGCAAAGTTTATGTTTCAGAAAGATTTCAAACATGATGTCTCCAAACAAATGTTTGCGAGATGGCAGGCTCATTTAGCCCCATTTGATTTTGAAATAATTTATAAAAAAGGGAGTGATAATAGTCTTCCTGATTATCTTAC
>JAPQWV010002942.1:0-48000 GCA_027422505.1 Craterostigma plantagineum | reverse complement strand
TCCCACGTAAAATAGCTCTCCCAATTGCATGTTGTTTGAATGGTCAAAGACCACTATCGCAAAATGTCACATCAACAAATCTCCACCTTGGCATTTGGTTCCGTAAATAACTCCACCTTAATTAGTAACACCTTTATCTCTGTCTCCCTCCGACCATAGCCCCGACGGGCTACTTCACCATTTCTGAAACACCAATCAAGTCCAAGCAATGTTTGAACTTGTAAACTGGAAGAGCCTTTGTAAACAAATCTGCAGGATTATCCTTCGTGTGTATCTTCTTGATAAACACCTTCTTATCTGCAATGATATCACGAATAAAATGATACTTAACGTCAATATGCTTAGTCCTTTCGTGAAACATCTGATCCTTAGTCAAATGAATCGCACTTTGACTATCACAGAAAATAGTAATGACTCCCTTATTCTGGGTTAATTCGCTGAATAACTCTTTTAACCACAAAGCTTCCTTGATCACATCAGTAATCGCCATGTATTCTGCTTCAGTAGTAGATAATACCACTACATGCTGTAGAGTTGCTTTCCAGCTAACTGCACAACCTCCAATAAAAAATGCATAACCAGTAAGAGATCTTCGTTTATCGAGATCACCTGCGTAGTCTGAATCAACGAAGCAACGAGAGTATCACTGTTTCTGTCAAACTCCAAACAAAAGCTTAGCGTACCTTTCAAGTATCTGAGAATCCACTTCACTGCTTGCCAGTGTTCTTTCCCTGGGTTAGCCATATACCTGCTAACAACACTAACAGCCTGTGAAATATTAGGACGTGTACATACCATTGCATACATAATACTGCCGACTGCACTAGAGTAAGGAACTCGGGCCATGTACGTTTCTTCCTCATCTGATGATGGTGACTGAGCAGCGCTTAGCCTAAAATGGCTAGCAAGAGGAGTGCTGACTGGTTTGGCATCGCTCATGCCAAATCTCTCCAAAACCTTTCTGAGGTAACTTTCCTGGGTCAGGTATAACTTACCAGCTCCTCTATCACGTCTAATCTCCATACCAAGATTCTTCTTAGCTGCTCCCAAATCCTTCATTTCAAATTCACCGTTCAATAAGGCCTTCAACTGGTGAATTTCTGCAAGATTCTTAGCCGCAATGAACATGTCATCAACATATAACAATAGATAAATGAACGAACTGTCATTTAACTTCCGAAAGTAAACACAACTATCATACTTGCTGGTAGAGAAACCGTGACCCAACATAACCGTTTGTACCACTGCCTTGGAGACTGCTTTAATCCATATAAGGATTTCTTCAACAGACAAACTTGGTCTTCCTTGCCTTCAACTATGAAGCCTTCTGGTTGCTTCATATAAATCTGTTCATCTAAATCGCCATGTAAGAACGCCGTCTTGACGTCAAGCTGTTCTAACTCCAAATCATGCATGGCAACGAATGCAAGTAATACACGAATAGAGCTATGTCTAACAACAGGTGAGAATACATCACTAAAATCAACACCTTGTACCTGATTATAGCCTTTCGCGACTAATCGTGCCTTATACCTTGCATCGTCTGAACCAGATATACCTTATTTCTTTTTGAAGACCCACTTACATTCGACTATTTTCTTTTTCTTCGGCGGCAGCCCAAGAATCCACGTACCGTTCTTGTGCAGAGACTCCATTTCTTCATTCATCGCTACTAGCCACTTATCAGAATTATCATCGCTTATTGCCTCCGAATAGGTAGAAGGTTCGCCGGCTCCACCTGTTTCTTGCGCCACTGATAAAGCGTACGAAATTAAATTTACGTACCGCTGTGGTAGTCGAATCTCTCGTCTCTCCCTATTTCTGGCTATAGAATATTCCTGCTCGGTGCTGTCATCTTCAACACGATCTGAATTAGGTTCTGGCTCATCCTCTTGATCTGTTGAACTCGTAGCGGGATCCTCTGAAGGATCTTTGTTGATCTCGAGCTCCACTTGTTTCTCCCGTAATATCCCTGTCTATCTGTTCTTTCGATTGTAAAGCGGATTTGACACTAGAATATGACATTGTGTCTTTTCCGTATATAATCGTGTCACGAAAATGTTTTAAAGACAATGGAAGGGAACACAACAATATTATGGCCTGATCTTCGTCCGTCACTTTACTTCTACGTTCGCCAAATCAATAATGATAGAATCGAATTTATTAAGATGCGAAAGAATAGAAGTACCTTCCGTCATTTTCATACGGTAAAGCTTCTGCTTTAAATAAAGCCGATTCTCCTTAGTCTTCTTCATGTAGATAGATCCCACATACCCATGGCAGTCGTCTCCGTGGCAACTTCTTGTAAAACCTCGTAAGAGAGATTTAAGATAATAGCAGATCTGACTTTCTTGTCCAATTCATTAAATTGATCGTCCTTCATTTCGTTTGGTTTCTTCTTTGTGCTTTCAAGCGCTACCTCGCAACCGTCTTGAATAAGTATGGCCTCCATCTTGAGACTCCACATTGCAAAGTTGACGTTTCTGTCGAACTTTTCAATTGACATTTTTATTATCGTCATGATGGCTAAAAAATAAATCGGGTTGGCTCTGAGACCAATTTTTTAGGAAATGCAGAAATCCCCGATAATTATTTTGCCCGAAAAATGACGATAATAAATAAAAGAGACGAAAAATAATATTTGGACAGTGACACGAGATTTACGTGGTTCGGTCAGAATGACCTACGTCCACGGGCCGGAGGGTATAACTTCTTTATTATGTGGAGATATTACAGACACGTACACTGACGTGGTACGAAAACAGCTACCACAATATAAGGAGTAGGCTACAGAAAATGATCAGAGGAGCGGAAGATCTGAGCTGTTGTGGTGTTGTTATTTCCTTCTGCAGATGAATAGGCGAACTCCTGCGTTATTCTTCCATGTAAACATACGAATACTTACTATGACTTTATTATGTGAACAAGAAGAAAATGCCAGCTCCTCTTTGACGAAATGAAATCTGCGCATGACAACTGCCTCTCCTTTGTCTGCTTTTCTTTTTCCAATTCCCACGTAAAATAGTTCTCCCAATTGCATGTTGTTTGAATGGTCAAAGACCACTATCGCCAAATGTCACATCAACAGAACAACGATTGGGCCGGGTCGATCGATGACTGAAAAAGCGCGTTAGGCTATGTTTTTTTGCCTTTGGACGAATGTGATCTCTTGGAGTTCCGACAGTGGCATTTTCATCCTCTGAAGCTTAATATACAGCAATCACAGATGCTGTTGGTTACGACTATTATTGAAGGCTTGGCAGCTAAAGCAAGCAGAGCCACTATTATTCTTTCTGATAATAAGTCCGCTATCTTAATGACGAAGAATCTTGTGTTTCATGGCCGATCAAAGCACATTGAGCTTCATAATCACTTCATGAGACTTGGCGGATGGTAAGCAAGAAATAGGCCCAACTATATCAGCACAAATGAGCAAGCGACTGATATTTAAAAAGGCCGTCACTTCTGAAAAGTTCGACAAGTATGAAGCACTATTGAAGATTACAATCAAGGATCACTTTATTTGTAATCCAAACGTCATGTTCTAGATAACCAAAGAGTTGCCTGGTTATCATAAGAAATAATTAAGTTAGCAAGTCAATGAGTTATATGCAAGCTTATGATAAAAAAGCAACGTCGTGTACTCTGATTATTTGAGAAAGTAATAAGACATCATTAGAAAATAAAAAGAGCAGCTTCTCTTCCGTTGTGCCAATAATGTTATATATTAAATGTTGGCACGAAACTATTCAACCGTAATAAGCTTTTTCTTTTTCGGAAACTTTTTCATGGTGCGTAGGAAGTTTGGAAGCTTAGAAAGTACATGAATGGCTTATAGCTCGTCTAAAGAATAATAGGATGACAAGCTGAAGTGATGATGACATTGCTATTGATCCCCTCTACGACGAGTAATAAGAACATTTAAAGAGCTTTTCAACCTATGACTTATCTTCTACTTGTTACTTCCTTCGTTTGGGGATGGGTTGTCCTTACCCGCCTATAATTTCTCAGACACACTTCTTATTCTACATCATATCATATCAAAATCATCTTCCAACAAACATTTTTAGCCATCTACTTCAGAAAGACTATCTAATACAAAATATGTTGACCTAAGAAGTAATGGTCCTTAATTGATTTGTAGTATATGATACATATTCGAATCATTCGCTCTGATTATTTGAGAAACCAATATGATAATGTTGTATCTTAAATGTTGCCACGAAACTATTCAACCGTAATAAGCTTTTTCTTCTTCGGCAAATTTTTCATGGTGCGTAGGAAGTTTGGAAGCTTAGAAAGTACATGAATGGCTTATAGCTCGTCTAAAGAATAATAGGATAACAAGCTGAAGTGATGATGACCTTGCTATTGATCACCTCTATGACTTTAGTCGACGAGTAATAAGACCATTTAAAGAGCTTTTCAACCAACGACTTGTCTTCTACTTATTACTTCCTATGTTTGGGGATGGGTTGTCCTTACCCGCCTATAATTTCTCAGACACACTTCTTATTCTACAGCATATCATATCACCATCTTCCAACAAACATTTTTAGCCATCTACATCGGAAAGATTATCTAACACAAAATATGTTGACCTGAGAAGTAATGGTCCTTAATTGATCGTAGTATATGATACATATTTGAATCACTCGCTTACTACCTTCGCTTTCTTTTTCTTCTTTTTTTGTCAGCTATTCCTCATGTTATAAGTTTTTTTACGTTTCAACGAAAGATTGTACATACATAGATGATCGTAAAAAAACATTGTTTTGTACACTACAAAAATAAGTTCAATTAGCGACAGAGCAAACCGTTGGAATATCGTCGCTAATACGTTTTTTCGACGGAAATGCGACGGAACACTGTCGTCGCAAAAAAGAAAAATAAAATTAAAAAAAATAACGTGTGCGACGACTCTTTCCGTCGCAAATATCAACTGAAAAAATAAAAAAAAGAGGTCGCCGGATCCCGTTTCCGGGATCGTGCGGCCACTCAACAGTACCCGAACAAGCCGAGCAACCACCACGCGCCGCTACCTGCCCAGATCCGTCGCCGCGATACCTCTCGCCACCGCCGCTGCCTTCGCTGCCCAGATCCGCCGCTGAAAACTCAGACCCGCCCCACAAATCCGCCTCGCCGACATCGCTCGAGGCTAGTTACAGCCGCCATCGCCAGATCCGCCGGAGAGCAGCGGCCCATCAGCCTGCCACCGTTGCTGTCTTCCTCGCCAGATCCGCCGGAGAGTAGCCTTCTCTGCCCAGATCCGCCGTCGATCGGCCGCCACGAGACCTCTCGCCACCGCCGCTATCTTCGCTGCCCAGATCCGCTCGCCGACCTCGCTCCAGGCCAGGTACAGGCGCCATCGCCAGATCCGCCGGAGAGCATCGGCCCATCAGCCTCGCCACCGTTGCTGTCTTCCTCACCAGGTTCGCCGAAAAGCAGCCTTCTCTGCCCAGATCCGCTGCCGATCATCGTCGTCGCTGTCAGCTCGTCGCCGTCCGCCGCTCGTCGTCGCAGTCAGAAAGGAATGAAATGAGAGAGAGAGAGAGAGAGATAGAGAGAGAGAGAGAGAGAGAGAGGAAGATGAGGAAAAAGACATAGTCAAAAATAATGAGCGGGAGATGGGAAGAAAAAGGGGGCATATAATTTTTTATGTAAACCTTTTGCGACGGATAAGCCGTCGCAAAGGCCGTCACTAAAACATTCAACGGACTATTCCGTCGCTATGTTTATTCGACGACCTTTGAATATATACCGAAGGTTCTTACGACCGAGTTACCGTCGCTAACTTCGGCGACGGATTTTCCGTCGGAAATTGCCGTTGCAAAATGTTGCGACCGAGTTTTCCGTCGTGCTCTCCGTCGGTATCTGAACTTTTTTTTTGTAGTGGTATATATAGAGATACCCCTATGGCTCTTCCTATTCGAAAAGTATCATTTATCCTACCATTATGTATCCTATTATTCCTTGCACATAAATCCCATGAAAACATAGCAAACTACGACGAATATCTTCACAAGAAAGCCGAAGAATCGTTCGAAGAGTCCTTGTAGGCATTTAACCCTAATCCCGAGGACATAGCCGACGATCTAAACGATCAAGTCGAAGAGTAAGTACATACGTCAACATTCTACATTCGCTATTGAGATGGTTAATTAAATTACAATTTGTCGATAATATATGTTTTAGGACCATACTGAGCCGTCTGTAGGAGGCACCTTGCCGAGACGACGATGGATGCATCCACGAACCCCATCGACTGTTGCTGGCGGTGCGACCAGCAGTGGCCCAAGCACTGCAAGTGGCTCTCCGAATGCGTCCGCGGTTTCGGCCACCGAACCACGGGCGGGAAGAGGGGTGGTTCTACGTTGTGGCTGATCCGTCGGACAACGATGTGGAGGACCCGAGACCGGGCATGCTCCGCCACGCGGTGGTCCAGAGTGAGCCACTTTGGATCATCTTTGCCTGCCATATGGTCATCAGGCTCAGGCAGGAGCTCATCTTTGCGAGCCACAAGACGGTCGACGGGAGGGGCAAGCAGGTGCACATTGCATACGGGGGCGGGATTGACCCTTCAGTTCGTCCACAATGTGACCGTTCATAGCATTTGGATTCACGATATCGTTCCGAAGTTGGGCGGGTGGTTAGGGATGGGGTTGACCACGTGGGATAACGACGGTGAGCGATGGGGACATGATTACGAGCTTTACCTCCAACAACGTTTGGATCGATCGCGTCTCACTGTCAAGGGGACGGACGGTTTGATCTCGTGATCGAGGGTTCGACTGCTATTACCATCTCCAGCTGCAAGTTCAACGACCACAATGATGTAAGAATTAATATTCGGACAAATGCCATTTTTGATCCTCCAATATTTTGAGTTTGGAGTCTTTGGGTCAAAATGTTTAAAGATGCAACTTTTAATTCCCAATGTTATTGATAGGGGTGTTCAAATTAACCGAAAAACCGAAAAAACCGACGAAAACGTAAAGACCGAACCGAATTAATCGAACCGAACCAAATTAAAATGGTTCGGATATCGGATTAAGCATACGTAAATCCGAAAAACCGAATTGAATTATCATACTACATTAAAAGTAGAAAATATGACAAAATCATTTGTTTTCTCGCATAACGTAAACAAAACAGTATATATAATTTCATTGGTATACTTTCTCCATTTTAGGTGAATGTTTTCCTCACCAATCAAATACTATTTTTCTCCCAAATAATTTATAGTATCTTCAGATGAATGTTTTTATATTTTGGTTAGATTTTGTTCCATTTTTCATGTTTTTATGTTTTTAGGACCTTTGAATTATTTTGCTACATGTCTCGTTCCATAAAAATTTCCTCTGTTTTTTAATAACCATAAATTGTTTTATGTATTTTTAGCTCATAATATTTTGTTTGTTGATATTAAATACCGAACCGAAAAAGCCGAACCGAATTATGAAAAACCGAACAGAACCAAATTAAAACGGTTCAGATATCGGATTAAGCATACGTAAAACCGAAAACCGAAAAACCGAACCGAAATTTGAAAAAACCGACCGAAGCGACCGATGAACACCCATAGTCATCGATTTTGTATTATTTTGGTCATCTGCTTAACTCAATATTAGTTTTGACAAATTTTTAACGGGCCATAATATTTTCTGACTCGACCGCTAAAGTGTTCAAACTAACAGTTAAGTTAACTGGAGAATCAAAACGACACGAAATCGATAACATTCGTGACTACTCGGAACAGTGGGACCAAAAATGCCTAATTCAAACATTGGAGGAAATGGCATTTTTCAGTTACTTAGACTTTGTCTGTATATTAAATTGAGCATCTTTTTCCTCCAACATTTGATGAAGGTGATGCTCTTGGGGGCATACGACGGGACTGCGAAGGACTCGATCATGCAAGTGACAGTGGCGTTCAACCGCTTTGGAAAGGGATTGAGCCAAAGGATGCCAAGATGCAGGAGAGGGTTCTTCCACGTGATCAACAACGACTACTCCCAATGGGAGATGTACGCCGTTGGCGGCAGTGCCAATCATACTTAGCCAGGGTAATCGATTCAAGGCTTCTAATAATCCCAACACAAAGTAGGTACACATGATAAGACGTTTTCCCCTATTCTTGGCCCAGAAAAAAGATAAAAAGAAAAAGAAAGATAAAATCGAGTTACTCGGCTAATTGTTGGCGTAGGTGACGAAGAGCGATTACGCCACAGAGGAAGAATGGACGAAATTGCAATGGCGGTTCGAAGGGGACAAGTTCTTGAATGGTGCTTACTTCGTAGAGTCTGGTCCAAAGATCAAACATATAAAGAATGTTGGGAAATGGCTACCTCTCGATCGAGGTTTTAATGTAGATTATCTTCATGCAAGTATTTAAGATCGAATTGAGCTATTTGGAGCTCAATCAAATCAAAGAAATGCACCCAAACTCACCCACACGAAAATAGATTTACGTGGTTCGGCGGTAACTTTGGCCTACGTTCACGGATCAACCGAGCTCCCTTTTGTATTAATCACAACACGAAGATTGTACACCGCCACGCCCTCTACAACTTTCGTGTTTAACACACACCGTGATTCTCACTCTATACGCAACTACAGACGCTCAAAGATAGCTAGTCGAACTCTAGAGTATGATATTTATAACACGGAAACATGAAATAAGTATGATTCGCGATCTATCTTCACCGTTCGTTTCATTCGATCGAGCGCTCCACAGCGCGCCACGTGTACTTGCGGTTGCGCGTGATACAACGAAAGTCGCATGACACTACTTTAAGTGAAATGCCACTTTCAACGCCAGCCATCCGATTTTAATCCAACGTTCATCTTTCAGCATCCGCATCAACACTCTTCGATGCAATTCATGCGCCATCCTACGATCACCGTTTAATCTTCAAGCTTTGAATTCAGGCCATCCGATAGCGCACCAATCAGATCCAACGGTGACTGTAGCTCGTGATCTTCAACATCTCATTCTTCAGCTTTTAGACCTCTGTTTCGACTGGCCACTTTATCCAGCCGTTCCCGGCGAGTTGCGGGCTCGCCATTTCCCGACAACTCCATCTCGAGACTGCAGACTCGCAATCCCAACTCCTGGAATCTTCATAGCAGCCCAAACTCACCCGAAAAAGTCACCCAAACTTCACCTCGAAACAGCCATACTCTATTTCCTTATCCTGATAATCAACTTCATGAGCTTCAAAACACCATCAAAGCTCCACCTCAATCAATACGCACTTGCTCGATTGATCAACCAACTCCCTTAGGAGCTGCGAGCCTCAAGAGTGAACTTGCCGACCCCAAGTATGATTGAAATTTCCCACTTGGAATCAACTCGAACACTCGTTCGGCTCGAAGATCCTTCCATCCTAGCCTCTTGAGCCACCTCATGGACTCTTCTCCAGCTAGATAAGAATTTCTTCTTGCCCTTCCTCGCCTCCAGAACGGCATCTGAGCTAGAACCTGAAAAATAGAAATTTCCAGTTTCTGAAGAAACTGGTTTGTCAGCCCGACTTGTTGTCGAATTTCCGTCGTTTTCTTCCACAATGCTTGAGTTGTTCTCCACCTCCGAACCATCCCTACCATGTGGTCTAGAGGTCCCTTCATCTCGTGGTTCGAATAACTCCATCTCGGGCTCGGAAAGATCCTCGCAAAACCCCATCTCGACCTGACTGGTTTCATTAATATCAGGTTTTAAAATCTCTGCCGCGAGCTTCACTTTTGGTCGGCCTGTTTCTACCTCTTCCCGAGTCTTCTGTGGCTCCTCTCGCACACCATTCGAACCACCACATTTCCTAGTTTGGTGGAGTGTATTTCCCACCACATAACAGCCCTCAAGCACATAGATACATTGCCTCATTTTCCCCTGCAGAATCGGCCTCCCCTGCCTTTTTACCAGAATTTTCCAGCTGCTATTTTCGTGTTGAATCCCCTCCTATCGAAAGCACCAACGAACATAAGATTCCTCTTAAGTTCAGGAATACCTGACATCCTTGAGGATGCTCAACACCCTATTTGCAAGCTTCATTCTCGCTGAACCACAGCCAATTACTTCGAAGCATTTTCCATCTCCCACCTTCACATTTTTGCCCTTTAGCTCCTTGAAGTTATGCAACCACTCCCTTTTGCAAGTTATATGGAAGCTAGACCCTGAGTCTAGGATCCATTCTTCACTCCTCTCAAGCTCCGAGACAACCAAAACCTCAGCATCCTCAAAACCATCATCATATTGGTTAATTGAGTTTGCATTACCTTGTTTTTGCAGCTTTGGGCAGTTTCTCTTGAAATGCCCCACTTCATTCCAGTGATAGCACCTCCTAGGCTCAGCCACCTTTTCCCCTTGCCCTTCTTCTTCCATGAATTTGTTCTTATTCTACACATAAAGCAAATCAGCCATAGAATTTTCAGAAATGAGTTTAGGTGGACCTCGTCTGTTTAGCTTCTTTGTAATCAGTGCAGACATCACATATTCCATGCTTAGCTTATCCCTACCATAAAGGAGAGCCTCCTTGAAGTAATCATGGCTTTTTGGCAGAGAGCAAAGTTGCAAAAGAGCTTGATCTTCATCATTGATTTCGTCTCCAATGTTTTGCAAATCAAGGATCAACTTCTGAAACTGATTTAGTTGCTCTACAATGACTGTTCCTTCCTCCATTTGAAACCTATATAGAGCTTGCTTGAGGTACAACCTTCTTGCTAGGGACTTGGTCATGTAAAGGGAGTCTAGCTTCTTCCATAACTCCTCAGCCGAAGTCTCAGAGGCCACCTTACGAAGCACACCGTCAAATAAGCTCAAAATGATGGCTCAGTATGCCTTTTCATTCATCTTTTTCTTCGCAACTGCGGTTAGAGTAGCAGGCTCCATTTCTGCATCAGGTTTCAAGGCTTCCACCAAGCCTTTCTACACGAGCACGGCCTTCATTTTGAGCTTTCACAACCCAAAGTCATTAGCTCCATTGAAGACCTCCATTTCAAGCTTGGTCGTGGTAGACATTTTTCAAGAACCGAGCTCTCGTCCACGGTCACCGCACCACTTGTTGCGAAATGGCTACCTCTCGATCGAGGTTTCAACGTAGATTATCTTTATGCAAGTGTTTAAGATCGAATTGAGCTATTTGGAGCTCAATATGTCAGGACCCTAACTCTCTCTACCCCCTAAATACCCTTTCTATAGTTATCTTAAGTGTCTATTGGTGCGTTGATTTGAAGAAGACACGAAAATACGCATGAAATTTTTCCATTTTTGTAATGGAAGTCGTTCTTTCATGACAAAAGTATTACATAAGGTTCCTACATACATACTAGTCCTATTCACACAAGGTGTAGAATATCAGTTTTAGTTGTGATTTGATTTTATTAGTTGTCCTTGTAATTAGGGGCTTCATGTATAGTTGTCCTTAGTTTAGGACTTAGTTTGTAATTTATACCAAGCTTGTTTGGTATAAATAGATGTCCAATCATTGAGCTAATAGAGAAGTTTTAGAAAATTGATCCGAAAGGCTTGCAATTCAATTTCTAGAGAGAGAAGCAACAAATACCTTCTCTCACTACAAGGATTCTCTCTCGTGTTCTTCTAAAGAGGTTTTCGATCGAAATTCAATTCTGTTCAATTCTAATCGATAACCTTAGAATTCATGTCTAGGATCATAGAGCTGATAAACTAGGACCTAACAATTGGTATCAGAGCAGATTTGTTTTGTTTTGAATAAAAATTGTTAGAATTCGGATCGAGAATTTTATTCTGAATCTGTTCCGTGCGAAGAACAGTTTTGTCGCGAAAATTGATTTTCTATCCGAATTGCTTAATTCCGGGCTGAATTGGCTTGAATTTGATGTTTCTGTGCTTATTGCAGTGATATACATTGAGTGCGATTAGATTCGTAGCTGTTTGAATTTCATTTTAGCAGTTTGGATTAATCTGAGAAGTTACTGTTCATGCTAAGAACAGTTTGAACACGCTCTGATTTTGATTAAATTCGACATGTTTTGCTTCGAAACGTGTTTAATTGTGTGTTCGTGCGTATTATTATCTGATTACGAGCATTTACCTGCAATTTCATCGTCTAATTCATCGTTTTTGCTTAAATCTGTGTTAACTGTATTCTGTGAATTTTTGCGATAATTTCAATTTTTCTCGCAAGGTTCTTCGATCAGATTAATTTCTCGATCGAAAAACTCTGCGAGTAAAATTTTTCTCGATCAGAATACTAAGTCAGACCTAAAGTCGCCTCTATCAAGAACGACTTTAGTAGAAAAATTTCTCGAGCATTGCTTAGCGAAATTTTTTTTTTGACAAAGACCAACTTTGACTTTGCGCGCGTAAAACTTACTGTCGAAAAACTTTTTCGGTCAGACTTCTCAGTTTGACTAAGCATTTGCGTTCGAGAAAATTTTCCAATCAACGAATTTATTTTGACACAACAAGAAACTTATTAAACAATACTGTTTCTCCGCGCTCGAAATAAATTCGCGATCCAAATTTTTTCTCGACCAAAAGATTTTGAGCAATTTATCTCGCTCGAAAAATTTTTCGCTGACGTACTTTCTAGCACGAGAACAGTAACAACGCCAATTTTTCTTGAGAAGTTAATTTTGATCAAACTTTAAAGATTGAATCAAAATTTATTCTCGAAACTACTCTAGAATCAAACACTACTGTGGCGACCCTACTTTTCTAATTAGGATTATTGGCGGATTTCCGCAGCGTAAGCCGCAGAAGGCCCGTCTAATTAAAACTTTTTCCTACAATAATATATATTAATAAAATAATCTGTCTACAATGTCATTACTATACATGGGCCGAAGCCCCAAAATGTCAAAAAGAACAAAAGTCCTTAAGCCGCTCCACAGGTCTTCATCCATGTACTGCACTGCCCTCAAAAGTCCGTGGAGCACCGCCACCAGCCGCCTCAGTCTTGACGCGTATCCGCGTCAGACTCAGTACCTACAACACGTAAACACTGAGCGATTTGCCCAGTAGGTGAATAAAATGCATGTATGCACGTGCGCACTCTATCCCAATCCCCATATCTCACATGTGAATGCACACTCCTTCTTTTCTCACATCCTATCTCACGTATATTACATACATAGAGCCCTGGTCAGGCTCGGCACCAATATACATATATATAATAATATCATGGGTGACCAGAAGTTCCACCCGTGTCCAACGTCATGGGTGCCAAACACCCGTATCCCCTGGGTGGTCACACCCGTATCATGGGCGGTCAGACCCGTATCAGTACCATGGGTAACTATACCCGTATCCTCAGGTGGTTTTGCACCTCGAATTGACCACATTCGAGTAGACAGATCGTTCACGTCTGTCTCCCACCAATCCCAGGTAATCACACCTGTATCATGGGCGGTCAGACCCGTATCCATATCATGGGTAAATATACCCGTATCCTCAGGCGGTTTTGCACCTCAGATCGACCACATCCGAGTAGACAGATCGTTCACGTCTGTCTCCCGCCAAGTGCCATGTGAGCCCAACCTCAAACAAAATCAAAATCATCTCGATCTACCCCACTTTCCAATACGTCGAGTCATCACCGTCTCAATACGGTGGAAATCATCTCTCAATCTATCGTGATATGCATATGCTATGCATATAATCGTAAAAACATGTAAAATCATAGTTCGCATGAAATTCATGTAAAACACGTAAAGCACATAAATCACATAAGTCACGAAAGTCATCGAATCACATAAAAGCATATAATACACATTTGTGTTTACGCATTGTAGATGGATAGTCCACCTACCTGTCCTCCTGATAAGGTTAGTAACAAAATCCGGTAAATTCCCTACGCTCCGATCCTCTGAATATTGGAAACATTATTATATCAATAAATTTACTAAGTCATATAAATTTTTAAAATGCTAAAATTATGAAAACTTTTAAAATCTATGAAAACCTAACAATAATAATAATCCTAAAATAAATAAACCCTAAAATATTGGAAATTTATTAATTAAAACAAAATGTTGAAATCTCAGAAATGTCGACATCTTATCTCTATAGATGTCGAGACCTTCTGTATCAATATTCTTGAGTAACGCCGATAACATATAAATGTCGAAATACCAATGTCGAGAACTATCAATACAAATGTCGAGATCTCACTAATATAAATGTCGATATGCGATAGTTATAGGAAGATGTCGAATTGCATATAAAAGTCGAGACCTCTAAATAATATCGAGACTCATTCTGTGCTAAATGTCGAAACTTATATAATGTCGAGTTCTTCTTAAAAAAATGTCGAGACCTTATATTAATATACCTCGAGATTCCCTAATTTAGCTATAGATGTCGATACATACAACGATAAATGTCGATATCTATTACTCCCCAAGATCTAATAGATGTCGAAACTTATTTCTACAAAATGTCGAGACCCTCAAAAATAACTATAAATGTCGAGTTCTTTTATACAACAAATGTCGAGAATCATCACATATCGAGGTTTATGTCTCGACTTTATTTACTAGGCAGCTCGATATCTTCTCAAGAACAAGACTTGGTTCTCCCAGAAAACCCTAAAATCGTACCATAAAAATCATCTTCCAAAACTAAGCTAATCCCAGAAACTAATACACCTTAAAAGGAATTTCTAGTGAACATTTACGTATTCTAAGAATCATTCAATTCCATATGTCATACATAGCTTTCAAGATTTGAACTTCAATGTAAAATACTAAGTTCTTAAGTGTATTAACCTTCGAACAACTTCTAGGCTGTTATTAAATCGTTTAACACTGTAGTTATTGAACCACTTAAGTATAAGAACTTACTTATATGCCTTACTTCGAAGATTGATTCTTTTTTTTTTTCCAAAATTGCTCAGCTCCTCCACGTTTGTTGAATTTCCTTATTCTTACTCAACGCTTTCAGCTCTCCTTTGGCTTTTGTTTACGAGGGTTTTCTCTTGTTAATGACTTCTTATGGGATATATATGGATAAGTATCAAACTATCGAAATTATCATTGGGGGGATAAATTAATGATTTCGTTTTCCCCATGGCCTAAGTAATTTCTTATGCCTTATCTCGTTAATACCTTTGGGCCTTAGTAAGACTTAATCCCCAGACAAAATATTGTTTAATTTAGGCTAGCCCAATTTAGTTATTTCTAGTGTTATAAATTTCTTACTTAATCTTTTGATATTTTCGAAACTAAATTGAAGCTAGGAATCTATATTTTATTTCACTACTTAATTTTCTTATCAACATCCTACTTTACAACGTCCCATAATTATTTACAGCAAAATCCCGTATTTAAATTTTACGGGTATTACATTCTCCCCCCCTTAAAAGAATTTCGTCCCCGAAATTACACCGACTGGAATAATTCGGGATAACGAACTCTCATATCATCCTCACGCTCCCACGTGGCTTCCTCAACTGATTGATTCCGCCACAAAATTTTAACTAACGGAATAGTCTTATTCCGTAGTCGTTTCGACTCGTACATCAAAATCTCTACAGGCTTCTCTTCGTAACTCAAGTCAGGCTTGAGCTGTTGATAAAGAAGCTCATTCTGAATTACATGACTCGGGTCCGCGACGTATTCTCGTAATGTCGATACGTGAAATACGTCGTGAACTTGTGATAGGGAAGCCGGTAATTCTAATTGGTATGCAACTTCACCGACTCGTCTGATAATCTTGAACGGGCCTATGTATCTTGGACTTAGCTTGCCCTTCTTTCCAAATCGCTTCACTCCTTTCATCGGGGAAATCTTCAAAAATACTTGGTCACCTTTTGCGAATTCCAAAGATCGCCGTCGATGATCTGCGTAACTTTTCTGACGACTCTGTGCGGTTCGCATCCTTTCTCGAATTTTTGTGACAGCTTCTGTCATTTCTCGAATCATATCTGGTCCTAATAGGGCTCGTTCGCCGATTTCGTCCCAATGGATTGGAGAACGGCACTTACGCCCATATAAAGCCTCGTATGGCGCCATTCCGATGGTAGCATGAAAACTGTTGTTGTATGAAAATTCTATGAGCGGCAAATACTTGCTCCAGTTTCCTTTGAAATCGAGCACACATGCCCGTAGCATATCCTCGAGAGTTTGAATCGTTCGTTCAGACTGCCCATCGGTCTGGGGATGGTAAGCAGTACTGAACGAGAGCTTGGTACCCATTGCTTTCTGCAGGCTCTGCCAGAAACTGGATAGAAATCTCGAATCTCGATCCGAGACGATAGAAATTGGGATTCCATGGAGTCGAATAATTTCCTGAATATACAATTCAGCGTAGCGTTCCATGGAGTAAGTAGAGTTGATAGGAAGGAAATGAGCTGATTTCGTCAGGCGGTCTACCACCACCCAGATAGCGTCATGGCCTTTCGTCGTCTTAGGTAAACCAACGACGAAATCCATAGTAATATGATCCCACTTCCATTCGGGTATCGGTAAAGGCTGTAGAGTTCCAGCTGGTCGCTGGTGTTCAGCTTTGATCAACTGGCACGTCATACATCGATTTACGAACTCCGCTATGTCCTTTTTCATTCCTGGCCACCAATACGTGATTCGCAAGTCTTGGTACATTTTGGTCGAGCCCGGATGTACGGAGTAGGTAGTTGTGTGCGCTTCAGCCATAACCGTTAGTAGTAACTCCTCGTCGCTAGGCACGTACAGTCGATTCTTGTAAAATAAAGTTCCGTCTTCTCGGATTGCAAAGTCGTCGGGGAGTGCATCTTTCACCTTTAGATAAAATTCGTCATCTTCTTGGGCCTTTCGGATTTGTTCTAGCAACGTAGGCTGAAGAGTTAGTGTTGCTAGTTTCGTTTCAACTTCACCTAAGTCAACTATTTCCACTCCAAGTCTGTGCAATTCTGTGCTAATCGCCTTTCGACTGAGCGCGTCTGCGACTACGTTCGCTTTGCCCGGATGATAATTGATAACGCAGTCGTAGTCTTTTACGAGCTCCAGCCATCGTCGTTGTCGCATATTCAGCTCTTTCTGAGTGAAGAAATACTTCAAACTCTTATGGTCTGTGAAGATCTCACATTTCTCTCCGTAGAGATAATGTCTCCAAATCTTCAGAGCGAAGACCACCGCTGCTAATTCGAGGTCATGGGTTGGGTAGTTCTTCTCGTATTCCTTTAGTTGTCGCGAAGCATAGGCAACCACCTTTCCGTTCTGCATTAGCACACATCCCAAGCCATTCTTCGAAGCATCACTGTATACTGCAAATCCTCCGGTCCCTGATGGTATTGTTAATATTGGGGCAGAGGTAAGATGTTTCTTTAATTCTTGGAAGCTCTGTTCGCATGCTTCGGTCCATTTGAACGGAACGTTCTTCCTCGTCAAATTGGTTAATGTAGAGGCAATACTAGAGAAGTCCGCTATAAACTTACGGTAGTATCCCGCAAGTCCCAGAAAACTTCGGACTTCGGTCGGAGTAGTCGGTCGTGGCCAATTGTTCACGGCCTCAATCTTACTCGGGTCCACCGAGATTCCACTCCCGGAAATCACGTGCCCCAAGAAGGCTACTTGCTCAAGCCAAAATTCGCATTTCTTGAATTTGGCGTAAAGCTGTTTCTCTCGCAGGATTCCTAAGACGATTCGTAAATGATTCTCGTGTTCCTCCCT
This sequence comes from Craterostigma plantagineum, assembly GCA_027422505.1. Classification (NCBI taxonomy): domain Eukaryota; kingdom Viridiplantae; phylum Streptophyta; class Magnoliopsida; order Lamiales; family Linderniaceae; genus Craterostigma; species Craterostigma plantagineum. The sequence continues at coordinate 30,375 of JAPQWV010002942.1, read as the reverse complement.
CGTCTTAGAATAGATCAGGATATCGTCAATAAAGACGATTACGAAACGGTCGAGATAGTTCTTAAAGACCCGATTCATCAAGTCCATAAAAGCAGCAGGGGCATTGGTCAGTCCGAAGGGCATGACCAAAAACTCGTAATGGCCGTACCTCGTACTGAAAGCGGTTTTTGGAACATCTACCTCCCTGATCTTCAACTGATGGTATCCCGAACGGAGGTCAATTTTCGAGAATACCGTAGCACCCTGTAGTTGGTCGAACAGATCATCGATCCTCGACAACGGGTATTTATTCTTGATCGTGATCTTGTTCAATTCCCTATAGTCGATACATAGTCGCATCGACCCGTCTTTCTTTCGCACGAATAGAACTGGTGCTCCCCACGGTGAAAAGCTGGGCTGAATAAACCCTTTCTGCAACAAGTCCTCCAGTTGTTCCTTCAGTTCTTTCAGTTCATTCGGTGCTAGGCGATAAGGAGCCTTAGAGATTGGGGCGGACCCCGGTATCAGATCTATCGTAAACTGTATTTCTCGATCAGGGGGTAACCCCGGGAGATCATCGGGAAATACATCAGCATACTCGTTGACTATCGGCACGTCTTTTAGTTCTGGCTGAGGTAATTCCTCTGCCTTCACCGCATATACTAGATAAGACTCACAACCAGATCTCAATAGTCGTTGAGCCTTCAGCGCAGAGATCCGCGAAATACGATTCGAAGTAGTTTTTCCCGAAAAAGTGAACACCTCTTCTTCGGGCATTTGAAATTTTACGACCTTCTTGTGACAGTCTATAATGGCTCCATATCTCGAAAGCCAATCCATCCCAAAGATAACATCATAGTCGTTCATTGGGATCACTATCAGGTCGACGCTCAGATTTCTACCCTCAATGTTAACGGAGCATCCTTCCAGCACTTGGTTAGTGCGCGTCGGATCACCGTGTGGTAGGGTAACTATGTAATTGCATTCAGATAAGGTAGGAGAGATTCCTACCTTTTCCACATATTTGGCCGACACAAATGAATGTGTAGCCCCAGAGTCAATTAACACCGAAGTGGGCACGTTATGAATAGTCAATGTACCCGTCACTACAGAAGGATTCGCCTCGGCCTCCTCATTTGTCAACGTAAAGACTCGTGCTGGCACTGGAGGGGGTCGAACTAATGGTTGGTTTGGAGCTTGAGGCACGTTCACGTGGCATGTTCTAGCCAAATGTCCTATCTGTCCACATCGGAAACACTGTGGTGGTCCTGTTCCACGACATACTCCATAGTGATAGCGCCCACACTGTTGGCATTGCGGGACGGTGCTCGGGGGTCGGTTTGGGACATTACCCAGTCCCTGGTTTGGCCTCGGTCGCCAATTCGGTTGGCCTTGCTGATTCCCGCGATAGTTTGGCCCTTTGCTAAAGAGTTGACGTTTCTGGTTTCCTCCTCCTTGTCCTTCTGCCCTTCGTTTTGCATCTTGCGCCTTTGTGACCCTGCTCTCCGCCTGCTCGGCCAGGATAGCTCGCTCCGCGATGCGGGCATAGGTTTTACCCTCGGTGTCATACATACTTACGCTTCGGAAGATCTCAGGCTTGAGACCTTCCAGAAAACGTTCGATCTTCAACTCATCAGTAGCCACTATATGTGGCGCAAATCTTGAGAGTTGCTCGAACTTGCGGATGTAATCCGCTACCGACATTCCTCCTTGTTTGAGGTTGATGAATTCATTCAGCTTCTGCGCCCTATCTGGCGCTGTAAAGTATTTTCCCCGGAAGAGTGTTTTGAACCTTTCCCAGGTCATCGTAGTGGAATCTTCGAGCATCTGGATGGTATCCCACCAGTAGCCCGCGTTCCCACGCAACATGAAGGTGGCACAAGTCACCTTCTCAGTATCAGGCAAGTGGCTGACGCGAAACATACTTTCGACAGTTCTGAGCCAATCCTCCGCGTAGGTAGGATCGGCAGCTTCCTCAAACGAAGGGGGGTTTAACCTTCGGAACCTTTCCCCGGCTGCTTCTACACGTTCTAGGCCTGGGGATGAGTGACGTTCCGAGGAATTTTGACGATGAATAAGGTCGTTAATCTGATCTGACTGTCGTCGGATCAGATCCGTCAACTGATGGATGGTAGAGCGGTCCTCATTCGGTGGGGACTCGGAACTCGCCCTACGACTAGTTTCACCCACTTCTCTACGTGTCCTCGGCATTTCTTAACTATTTCTACAATCATTCACAGAAAGCACATATATCAAATAACACATAACCATATAATCAATCAAACTTACAGGCCAGGCTGGTTCTCCAGGCTTTTGAGCGGCAGTACATGGACAGTCTGCAGAATCTAAAGCCGAAGCTCTGATACCACCTGTGGCGACCCTACTTTTCTAATTAGGATTATTGGCGGATTTCCGCAGCGTAAGCCGCAGAAGGCCCGTCTAATTAAAACTTTTTCCTACAATAATATATATTAATAAAATAATCTGTCTACAATGTCATTACTATACATGGGCCGAAGCCCCAAAATGTCAAAAAGAACAAAAGTCCTTAAGCCGCTCCACAGGTCTTCATCCATGTACTGCACTGCCCTCAAAAGTCCGTGGAGCACCGCCACCAGCCGCCTCAGTCTTGACGCGTATCCGCGTCAGACTCAGTACCTACAACACGTAAACACTGAGCGATTTGCCCAGTAGGTGAATAAAATGCATGTATGCACGTGCGCACTCTATCCCAATCCCCATATCTCACATGTGAATGCACACTCCTTCTTTTCTCACATCCTATCTCACGTATATTACATACATAGAGCCCTGGTCAGGCTCGGCACCAATATACATATATATAATAATATCATGGGTGACCAGAAGTTCCACCCGTGTCCAACGTCATGGGTGCCAAACACCCGTATCCCCTGGGTGGTCACACCCGTATCATGGGCGGTCAGACCCGTATCAGTACCATGGGTAACTATACCCGTATCCTCAGGTGGTTTTGCACCTCGAATTGACCACATTCGAGTAGACAGATCGTTCACGTCTGTCTCCCACCAATCCCAGGTAATCACACCTGTATCATGGGCGGTCAGACCCGTATCCATATCATGGGTAAATATACCCGTATCCTCAGGCGGTTTTGCACCTCAGATCGACCACATCCGAGTAGACAGATCGTTCACGTCTGTCTCCCGCCAAGTGCCATGTGAGCCCAACCTCAAACAAAATCAAAATCATCTCGATCTACCCCACTTTCCAATACGTCGAGTCATCACCGTCTCAATACGGTGGAAATCATCTCTCAATCTATCGTGATATGCATATGCTATGCATATAATCGTAAAAACATGTAAAATCATAGTTCGCATGAAATTCATGTAAAACACGTAAAGCACATAAATCACATAAGTCACGAAAGTCATCGAATCACATAAAAGCATATAATACACATTTGTGTTTACGCATTGTAGATGGATAGTCCACCTACCTGTCCTCCTGATAAGGTTAGTAACAAAATCCGGTAAATTCCCTACGCTCCGATCCTCTGAATATTGGAAACATTATTATATCAATAAATTTACTAAGTCATATAAATTTTTAAAATGCTAAAATTATGAAAACTTTTAAAATCTATGAAAACCTAACAATAATAATAATCCTAAAATAAATAAACCCTAAAATATTGGAAATTTATTAATTAAAACAAAATGTTGAAATCTCAGAAATGTCGACATCTTATCTCTATAGATGTCGAGACCTTCTGTATCAATATTCTTGAGTAACGCCGATAACATATAAATGTCGAAATACCAATGTCGAGAACTATCAATACAAATGTCGAGATCTCACTAATATAAATGTCGATATGCGATAGTTATAGGAAGATGTCGAATTGCATATAAAAGTCGAGACCTCTAAATAATATCGAGACTCATTCTGTGCTAAATGTCGAAATTATATAATGTCGAGTTCTTCTTAAAAAAATGTCGAGACCTTATATTAATATACCTCGAGATTCCCTAATTTAGCTATAGATGTCGATACATACAACGATAAATGTCGATATCTATTACTCCCCAAGATCTAATAGATGTCGAAACTTATTTCTACAAAATGTCGAGACCCTCAAAAATAACTATAAATGTCGAGTTCTTTTATACAACAAATGTCGAGAATCATCACATATCGAGGTTTATGTCTCGACTTTATTTACTAGGCAGCTCGATATCTTCTCAAGAACAAGACTTGGTTCTCCCAGAAAACCCTAAAACCGTACCATAAAAATCATCTTCCAAAACTAAGCTAATCCCAGAAACTAATACACCTTAAAAGGAATTTCTAGTGAACATTTACGTATTCTAAGAATCATTCAATTCCATATGTCATACATAGCTTTCAAGATTTGAACTTCAATGTAAAATACTAAGTTCTTAAGTGTATTAACCTTCGAACAACTTCTAGGCTGTTATTAAATCGTTTAACACTGTAGTTATTGAACCACTTAAGTATAAGAACTTACTTATATGCCTTACTTCGAAGATTGATTCTTTTTTTTTTTTTCCAAAATTGCTCAGCTCCTCCACGTTTGTTGAATTTCCTTATTCTTACTCAACGCTTTCAGCTCTCCTTTGGCTTTTGTTTACGAGGGTTTTCTCTTGTTAATGACTTCTTATGGGATATATATGGATAAGTATCAAACTATCGAAATTATCATTGGGGGGATAAATTAATGATTTCGTTTTCCCCATGGCCTAAGTAATTTCTTATGCCTTATCTCGTTAATACCTTTGGGCCTTAGTAAGACTTAATCCCCAAGACAAAATATTGTTTAATTTATGCTAGCCCAATTTAGTTATTTCTAGTGTTATAAATTTCTTACTTAATCTTTTGATATTTTCGAAACTAAATTGAAGCTAGGAATCTATATTTTATTTCACTACTTAATTTTCTTATCAACATCCTACTTTACAACGTCCCATAATTATTTACAGCAAAATCCCGTATTTAAATTTTACGGGTATTACAACTACTAACTAATATGCTACTTGTGAAGCACACCACATCAGTTCAAGACATCAAAACAACAAAAGAAGAAATGGATGCCATGATAATCGTCCTCCAATTCTCAAAAGGGGCAAATACACAGTTTGGAGAAGTCGGTTCTTAAACTTCATCGAACTTAAAGATCAGGCTGAAGGTCTACTCAAATCAGTTCATGAGGGACCGAAAACTTTTACATAAACCAAGAAGGTGATAGCTCGAACAATTTTCCAATCGAACCCACCAGGTAAATAAAATTACCTAGTGAGTACGATGAAGCTGAGAAAAGAAGAGCAAGAGCAGATCTTATAGCTAAGAACACACTGATGCATGGCATCCCGACTGATATCTATAGACAAATAGATAGCATCCCAACTACTAAAGGGATATGAACTGGAGCGAATGATGCAAAGAACCGAAGTCAGTGTCAAAGTTAAGAAGGCTAACATACTCACTGCTTATGACTCCTTCAATGCCAAAAGTGAGGAGAGCTTACACGATTTTTATCAGTGATACCTCACCCTTCTTAACGAAATGAGGAAGATTGAGATCAAAAAGACTAACATGGAGATGAACATTCGGTTCCTGTCCGCACTGCCCACTGACTGGAAGAAGATCTCTACCCAACTCCGACAAAATAAGGACTTGGACGAGATGGATATTCAAGCTATTTTTGATAACATCGCACAACATGAAGAAGACATAGGCGAGTTACAAAAGGAGCAAAAGGGCAAACAGGCCGAGGACTCCATAGCTCTAGTTTATGAGAAGAAGAGCTCCCGCTCACGCAAGGAAAAGCACGTCAAGCTCCCTAGCTCCTCAGAGGATGAAGGCATATTTGATTCAGAACTTCCCTCTGAGATCAAAAAAATTGGCAAACAGCTGGCACTAGTCGCCAAGATGATGACAAAGCAGTACTTCAAGAAGAAGTCATCATCTTTTGCCAATAGACTTCGAACTACAAGCTCGAAGAATAAAGACCAGCCGGCTGAGTCCTCAGAAGTCATAATTTCCAAAGACATACTAAAATGTTTTAATTGTGGAAAAACATGTCACTTTGCCAGGGAGTGCACCCACCCAAAGAAAAAGGATGCAAACTACTACACCAGGAAGCTTCAACTATCCAAACAAAAGGAAGCTGGAGTAGCTCTTATGGCAGATCAGGACCACTAGCTAGAGGACAACTTAGATTCTGACACCGACAATCCTGCTCTAATGGCACGCCTTGATGATGAAAAGGAAGATGATACTCCCGCAGAGACGGACGACGAGAAAGTATCTACCTCATCCCAAGAGGTAGAAACCTCTGACTCTAAAAATTCTGACTTGTTAGCTGAGTTAAGCTCCAAATTTGCAAACATGGTAACTGAGCAGAAACGAGAATAAAAGTAGAGAAATGACTTCCTAGGTCTAAGGAAACTATAGCCACTCTCAAAGAACAAGTTAGGAGTTCTAGTGTCAAAATAGATGAACTAACAAAGAGACTCCAGTCTTTGATAAGCATAGTTCGGTAATAAAAGAACTAGAGGACAGGCTAGACAGTAACCACAAATGTCTACTAAGGAACTTGGAAGAAAAGAGTTATAAAAAGTAGACTTGAGGCAGCAACTAAGGTCACTAATTTCGAAGAAGAATTGACTAAGTAAATTCTACGATTAGTGAACTACGTAAAAGTCTAGACGCCTGTCAGGCCAAAAAGAGCACCGCTCTAAATAACTATGCTACCTTAGACGCTGAGCGTAAGAAGCTATATAATAAAATTAAGAAATTAGAAGATCTTTTGGTGAAAAGGGCACATACTGATCAAAACTATATTTTTGAATCAGCCCAAGGACTTCGAATTCTATGACTATAAGTATGGCTTAGGCTATGAGAACCCACATAACTTGAAGAAGGTTAACTGCAAACAACTTTATGATATCTCGTACATGGGTCTAACTTCTCTCATGACCTTTACTAACGCAAAAGCAACGTTTGAAGAAGAAGAAGAAGCCAAGAGACAAGCCAACACTAGGGCTGAAATACCCTTTTCTTACATCGAACTGAATCAATGCGACAAAACTCGGGTACCTCCCAAGTGCTGGAGCCTTGATACAGATAATTTTCTTGAAGATCATTCTAAAAATGCGGAAGTTCAAAATCTTCATTCTGAAAATTCTCTTTACATACCTCCCATAGTTAAGAAAATAGAGAGATTAAGAGCCGCCTTAGAAAACGAAAGAGAGGATTTTGAAGCTGAAAAGAAAAAATTCCTAAAAGAGATGGAAAATCTCGAAGCTTCCTCCATCTCAAGAACTATTTCTCACGTACCTTCCCCAATCGAAAATATTACTTTGAAAAGCGTGAAGAAAGAAAAAGTGCCTTCAAAGGATCAGAAAATTAAAAATAATAAAAAAATTCTAACTCTAATCCTGTTTTGCTTACGTCTACAAGGAGCGTAAGGCCAGCACTAGAGTTGAAGGCAAGAGTGTCTAGAATAAAATTAGAGAAGGAGTTCGTAGATTTGAGTTCCTCAACAAGTAGATCTCCCTCTGTAAAAATAAAAGACACTCGCAGAAATAAAAGAGTTGTTTCCTCTCTCAAAATCATTGCTTCTACTTGCTCCTTAAAGTTTATCACATTTAAAAGTACTAATTTCGAAACAGGCTCTACTTCAGCGTTAAAAACCAATCATTCTAAGACAAATACTTCTAGGATGACCCGTAGGAAACGGGATCCAGTCATAAAAAAAGCATATGGTGCTATTCATGCTTGTTCTCACCTAAGGTATCCAGTTAAGATCGAATCCCCCAAGCACCTTAGGAGATTATCAAACAAAAAGATCTTTTCCTCGGCCAAGCCTACCAAAACATTTGTCCGCACTGAAATTAATCTTCCCTGCAAGGTTCAACCTAAATGGATTCCTAAAACTCCGCCTAAGAAGACAAAAGCCGGAAAGGCCAAGTCTTCTACAAAGGGCAAACCCAAATCGACTTCTTCAAAGATGACTAGGGTCGCTAAATCACCTACAAAAACTAATTTAGGAACCATTTCTGAACAAACTCCTAAGTATGCTAATCTGAGAGGACCCATTTATAAGTGGGTACCTAAAGCTCTCTAAAATTATGTTTGCAGATCCATCATGGGTATCTCGACTCTGGTTGCTCCACACACATGACGGGAATACAAGAACTGCTGAGCAACTACAAAGACCAACCAAGTGGAAAAGTTAGAGTAGGAAACAACGACTCAGCCCTTATACTAGGAGTGGGGGACATCATTCTGGAAAATCTGACGATAAAGGATGTCTTTTACGTCGAAGGTCTCCGCCATAACTTGTTCAGCATATGCCAATTCTACGGCAAAGGATTCCAGGTGGTCTTTCTTGCTGACCGGTGTAGAATATTGGACAGTCAGGATAAAGAACTCCTCCAAGGACTTCGGAAATCAAATCTTTAGACAATAAACCTGACGTCCGTACGGATCTCGACAGCTGTTTGCCTTATCTCTCAGACTGTAATTCAGAACAGCTTATGACATCAACGTATGTCTAATCTCAATATCAAAGCTCTTCAACGACTATCAACGAAAAGATTGGTTCACAGTCTACCAACTATTGTGTTACAAAAAGAGCCTCAGTTTCGGCATGTCAACTAGGAAAAATGAAGCGAGCATCTCAAAACTAGTTGCCTCCACGTCCTTTGGAATTGCTACATATGGATCTCTGTGGACCTATGCAGACATAGAGTATTAGTGGGCGGAAGTATGTACTAGTTATCGTTGTTGATTACTCCTGCTACACAAGGACGAAGTTCCTCCGAACTAAAGATAAGACAGGGGACTTGATAGTTAATTTCGTGAACAATGCTGAGAATTTGTTGCAACAAACCATCCATGTCATCCGAACGGACAACGGCACTGAGTTCAAGAACAAGTATCTTAGTGAATTTTATTAGAAACTTGGCATTAATCAGCAATTCTCAGCCGCTAAGACCCCTCAACAGAACGGGGTTGTCAAAGGAAAAACAGGACTCTAGTGGAGGCCGCCCGTACAATGCTGATCCATTCCGGCCTCCCACACGTCCTTTGGGCTGAAGCAGTAAATACCGCCTGTTTCACTCAGAACAGGACGGTGGTTCACAAGCGCTTTGATAAGACACCGTACGAGATAATAAACAAGCGAGTACCCAATATCTCATTCTTCAAGGTCTTTGGGTGCAAGTGCTTTGTTGCAAATGACAGAGAGCAACGTGCTAAGTTCGACCCTAAAGCATTCGAAGCCACATTCGTTGGGTATTTATCAACCTCAAAGGCATACCAAGTTTACATCAAGTCCAACCGATCAATCAAAGAAAACTACGTCACTTTCCACGAAGTGGCAGAAATGGCTCCTGCACACCTTAGTTTAGGACCCGTGCCAAACCTGATGGCTTCTGAATACGACAGTTCAGAACCCGTATACACTGGTGTGTTGGCACAAAACCAACAGAAGATGGCAAAAACTCCAGATGCAATGTCTGAAGAAACACTAAAACTTGTGTTGGAAGATTTGGACTCTCTCTTTGAGCCCGTATATCGGCAAAAACCATTATTGCAACACCTTTAGTGGAGCCCCCACTCGACGAGGCCAATGTACCGAGCTCTTCAAATGTCCCTAACTCACCCGATTCATAATTACCACAGATCAATGAAGAACCTACAACAGTCAATGAGGAAGTCTCATCAGAATCACTCAATCCAAGTGCAGAATCTTACTTACCTCAATCGAATGAACAATCTGAAATCATTGGAAATCTTAGTCCACAAATGACCGATGCGTCTAGCTCTGCACTACCTCATGAGCGAAAGTGGACTCGAGCACATCCGGTTGATCAGATTATTGGTGATACTTCGCATGGAATACGGACACATCATCAACATAGTCTTTTCAGCTGCTTCTTAAACCAAAATGAGCCAACTAAGGCAGCAGACGCGCTAAAAGACCCGGATTGGGTAATAGCAATGCAAGATGAAATCAACCAATTTGAGCGTCTTCAAGTGTGGACCCTAGTATCCCGTCTGCATGGGAAACAATCATCGAAACGAAATGGTATTTAAGAACAAAAAGAATGAAGATGGCGAAGTGATTAGGAATAAAGCTAGATTGGTTGCGAAGGGCTATAACCAACAGGAAGGAATTGGTTACGACGACACATATGCTCATGTTGCACGAATCGAAGCAATTCGTCTCTTCTTGGCTTATGCGGCTTTCTTAATGGCGTGTTAAAATTAGAAGCTACGTCGCTCAGCCAGAAGGCTTCGTTGATCAAGAACATCCCCATCACGTCTATCGATTGCACAAAGCTCTCTACGGACTGAAACAAACTCCATGTGCTTGGTATGACCTCCTGAGCGATTTCCTCGTAAAATCTGGATTTATCCGAGGAACGATCAATACGACCCTTTTCATAAAATGGCAAGACAAAGAATTGATGGTCGTTCAAGTTTATGTAGACGACATCGTCTTCGGATCAACAAATGCACTGCTTTGCAAGAGATTTGGAGAATTGATTAAGAGCAAATTTAAAATTAGCCACATGGAAGAGATGCAATTCTTCTTAGGACTTCAAGTCAGGCAGCTCGATGATGGGATATTCATCCGTCAGACTAACATCAAGGACATCTTGGAGAAATTTCCATTAAGATCAGAGCAAGCCTATAAGCACTCCCATGTCCACAAGCTGCAAGTTGGATGCCGACTCCACAGGACAAGTGGTCGACATTACATTATATCGCAGCATCATCGGCTCTCTTCTTTATCTCACCTCGAGCCGGCCGGACATCATGTTTGCCACATGTCTATGTGCCCATTTCCAAGCCGACTCCAAAGAATTTCACATTCTCGCGGTCAAGCGAATTCTTCGAAAGGGCACCTCGACCTTAGGTTTACGGTACCCTAAAGGCACAAACTTGAAATTAATTGGCTATACTGATGCTGATTATGCAGGTTGCCAAATGGATAGGAAAAGCACATCCGGTGGCGCTCAATTTCTATGCGAATAGATAGTCTGCTGGTCCTCAAAGAAACAGAACTGCATTTCGACATCGATGGCAGAGGCAGAATACGTCGCGGCTGCCAGCTGTTGCTCGCAAATGCTATGGATGCGAACTCAGCTTCGCGATTATGGGTACAATCTAAATAATACCCATTTATAGCGATAGCCAAAGTGCCATTGCGATTACATGTAATCCTGTTCACCACTCACGCACAAAACACATAGACATATGATATCACTTCATCAAAGATCACGTAGAAAAAGGCACCATTGGCATGTATTTTGTGAACACGGAATATCAACTAGCTCACATTTTCACCAAGGCATTGGATGAAAAACGGTTCCAATACCTTGTCGGAAAATTAGGCATGTTGAACCTTCCGTGATTTGTGCATTATGTGATCCTATGAGCTTTCCCATGTTTTATGCTATGTATTTTCTATACTTAAAAATGCTGTATCTTGCGTGAAATATTCATTTTCATAAAATAATAAAAAAAGATAATAAATATTATACATATAAGTATAATATTAGGGGCATAATGATATTTTTAGGATGCTTGATCTACGTCAAGGATAGAACTTCACTGGTATGAGACTGGTTATTTGCTTAATTTTGTCAGTCAAAGTCGCATTCTTGTGTCTAACAGTTCTTTCCTAGACTCCACTAGACACAAACTCACCTTATATAAGTGAGATTTCTAGCCTTTTTTTCAACGGTCTATCCTTGAGCGAGTCACACAATCATTGCTTGTCTTAACTAGTGATTCTTGGTATCATACTCGCATTGCGTTAGAACGTTAGGAACATGATTAGGGCACTTAGGAAATTCCTCACTCGGCCAAATGTAAATATTTTCATTCCTTTAACATTGCCTTTTAGTCATCCATTTTGGGCCTTCACCAAATTCCTTTTCTTCGTTTAAAAACCCTTTGAGCCTTCAACCGACTATCTAAGCGTTCGGCGGGATGTTCAATCGCGAAAAGGAGGGGAGAAAACCGAAGACGAAAAAGAAAAAGATGACAAAAGAAGGTGGAAAACGCAAACAGAAATGCTCAACGCACAAAAAGCAGACCAAAAGAACCTGCGTCCTGATTATCCCAAATTCAACCCCACATTTAAGAAAGGGGCATGGATCTTACTGTGAACTTATCCATTGATAATCTCGCACACTCGTCAGAACGGCTGGAAAGAGGAGCATCACGAAGTGAACTTCTCCAACGATAACCGGGACCGTCAGGACATGGTGTCAATCCACACGAGTACCTCGACATGTATATATTCAAAGGACAGTGGATGACCCACTCCATGCCCGACGAGCATGAGAGACAACGGCTTAAGGACGTTCGACACTTCCTACAACAAACTTTGGTGGACCTCGTACTGATAGAAGCCGAAGAGCTTGAGGAAGGTGAAAATCACGAACAAGATCCCACAGGGCTTCCAGAATTAATTGCGCAACGAGCGAATTCTCCAACGAGACAAATGCCAGGATTCGTTCGGATTGACACGCCTTGGGAGAATATTAGAATTCAGATTCCCTTCATTGAAGAAGTTCGTGAGCATGTTTGGAGGTCACAGAATAAAGTCATGAAGCCGAACGAGTTCGAGGTCAGAGGGATCTCTCACTAGGAACAACAATGACTTACCATTGAATACTATGACCCACCTCGGACCGGATGTGAGATTGGAGATGACTAAAAGCCAAGCCAAGAGTCATTACAAGAGTCTCTCCCCAATCTATCAGCTACTCAGCGTCTACTCTAAAGGAGGACTTCCAACACCGTACCACATCATCGAGCGAGTAGACAGAACTCGAGAAGATCTAAGCGAGAGTGACCTACCGTATCTCCCCGTCGAGGAGGTGTACAACCTCTACAAGCTGTACGTAGAGAAGTACAAAGGTCCTCAAGGCTTCATCAAGAAAGAAGGACTCGAGGGACTCTACCGGTTCATGATGCGCCAAGTCAAGTACTTCACCGCACACGACCTTCAGATGGCTCTGGAGAGCAACATGAAGAAGGTCAACATGACCGCCCCGCTCAACAAAGGACCTGAGATCGAAGGACTTCCCAACAATCACGTGCACATCAGCTCAGGCTTAGGCATCTCCTACCCCAATCAGATCGGGGAGAAGACTAGGATGATGCTAAAGACTGAGATACACAAATTCTGTGATGGGACGCTCAAGGTCAACAGGAGAAATATAGAGCAAAGTTTGGAAGAAATCAACCGAGAGACGATGCAGAGGATCCACCGGTGTGTGAGAGAACAGCCGCTCCTAATGGAATTACTTGAAGATATCGAGGAGCAACTGGAGCTAATGAATATGCTCAGGAATTATGAGCATGCGCTGGGCTTGCACAGGTCGTACTACGCCCGACGAGGACAGATGGCGCGGAAAAGAAGTCAAGCACAAAGGGGGAGAATGCAGAATATCAATTTTAGTTGTACTTTGATTTTATTAGATGTCCTTATAATTAGGGGCTTGATGTATAGTTGTCCTTAGTTTAGGACTTAGTTTGTAATTTATACCAAGCTTGTTTGGTATAGACAGATGTACAAACATTGAGCTAATAGAGAAGTTTTAGAAAATTGATCCGAAAGGCTTGCAATTCAATTTCTAGAGAGAGAAACAGAAAATACCTTCTCTCACTACAATGATTATCTCTCGTGTTCTTCTAAAGAGGTTTTCGATCAAAATTCAATTCTATTCAATTCTAATCGATAACCTTAGAATTCATGTCTAGGATCATAGAGTTGATAAACTAGGACCTAACACAAGGTGTGTGTACAAGCACAACAAAAGTAATCTTATGCGTCGGGCCTCACAGGTCGTCATCCATTCACACACTCCCACCCCAAAAGCAGCTGGAAGCTCCAAAAGATAGGCCTTGCATCTAGAACGAGCACGTACCGCGGTCGCTGGCACCTACGACACGTAACGTAAGGAGTGAGTCGCCGTGGCTCAGTAAGTAGAAATTATGCATGAATGTACGTGTCCTAACTCGTACGACAATCCACGTCGATGCTCTCTAACTCTCATACTCCTTTTTTTGTACTCTCATTCATATTGGCCCTTGGCTTTCTATCTTACTACGCACTTAATCCTCAAGGGTTACATACATATGTGAAGGCTCACGCACTAAGAGCTTTCTATCACGCGGACGCTTTTTGCGGTACCCAACACTGAGGTCGCCGACACCACCAGAGGTTCCCTCTGTGTCGTGCTTCCCTCGGGTCGCATCCTCCAGGTTGCATCTTCCGCTACGGGGTATTCCCCTACCTATCATGTCAGGTATTTCGGCATCGTGAATCACCATGGCCGCATAGAAGAGCCGTGACTCTACATTGAGTCGACAACAGACGCCTATATCGGCAAATATCCATTACAGACAGGCGATTTTATAACGTGCACGCTCACATACTTGCTTTTCATCCTATTCATACGTGCATATGCTCATGTCGTGGTTCATGCGTAACTTCATGCATAATAAGTAAGTCACATCATACAAGATTCAGGTAGTGTCGCGTAAACACAAAATCACGTAAGTCATGCACAAGCATGTTACGTGTTGTGGTTGGATTTCTACTTACCTGTCGACCGTGCTACGCGTTCTTACTACTTTGGGGATTATCTACTATTCGAACCTTAAATAAACATATTATAGTATCATTATAGTATCTGTAGAATACGATTTTAATTGTGCATTGATTTAATTACCTGTCCTTGTAATTAGGGGCTTGATGTATAGTAGTCCTTATATTAGGACTAGTTTGATATTTATACCAAGTTTGTTTGTTATAAATAGTTGTACAAACATTGAGCTAAATACAGAAAATTAGAGAATCGATCCGAAAGGCTTGCAGTTCAATTTCTAGAGAGAGAAACAACAGTAACTTTCTCACTCTAATCGAATTCTCTCTCTCGTTCTTCAAATGAGTTTTTCGATCGAATATTATAGATTATCATTATCATCGAATTACTTTGAATTCTTGCATAGGATCTTAGAGTTGTTAATCGTAGGACCTAACAATTGGTATCGGAGTGGATTCGTTCTATTTTGAATCAAAAATTGTTAGATCGAAAATTTAATTCTGTTCACTGTTCATCGAAGAACAGTTTGGCGCGAAATCTGTTTTCGATCCAATGGTGAAGTGTAAAATATGCCTGAGGGGGGGGGGGGTGAATTAGGGTTTAAAAAGTTTTGGCTTTTTCTCATTTGAAAACTACTTTCTTTAAGAAGATATTGTAGAGCACGTTATTCCCTAGAGAGCAGTAAGATTGTCTATGTTATCTCCCTAACCCTGTTTACAGAATATCACGTTAGTCTCAGGAATCCTTTAAATGATATCACCTAGTTATTTGCCAACGTTCCGGGTTTGTCTCACAGAAAAAGTAAATAGCAGAAAGTAAAGTGAGACGGGATTTTTATACAGGTTATATCCCCAACTGGGGTTTAATCCTGTCCTTGGGGTGTGATCTCCCCAAGAGTTCCAATCAATCACTAGGTATTACCGGTTACACTATGATTGACCCGTACACAACCGAAGCACTATAGACACTAGACCTCGCTCTAGGCTGACGCACGGCAAGTTTCGATCCACGCCATTTACCTAGGAAACCTATTCCTCGGCTGGATGCAGCTTGCTACCGAAGGGCCACCGAATCCACAAAATTCGTCCCTCCACGTGCGTAAGACTCCACTGGTGCTCCTTTGTGCGCTCAAGTGCCCGCAGACACAACACGTCCGAAGACAAGGGTGTAGGATTTTGGGTTTGGAGTTTCTAAGGATCGCTCAAAGAGTACAGATTCGCAAATGATAGCTCAAACACAAACTACGAATGAATCGCAAAGTAAAGCTCAGATCGTCTAAGGAATTCGATAGCTTGTGTATTCGTTGTGTGTACCCTTCGCGTGAAGTGTTTGTCTTCTATATAGGCCACAAATCGTTTCTCCACTTCACAAGGAAAATTAAGCATGAAAAATATGCTAGAGACAGCTCAATTAACACGTGCATTAACTCAAGAAATCATGCCAAGAATAAACCAATTAAGCTCAACGGTCAACATGAATTCTTACCATAAATACCACAGATTTGCTTTCATTCCAAGGTAATCGCATCCGTTAGTCAGCATATTCCATATATAATTCCACTCGGCATATTATCAACGGTAAGCTCAAACAACTGATTTCTTTCCCCAAAATATGATAGCCAATCGCACATAGAAAGATTTGATCTACTGAGTATAATGCAAAGCATATTTTCCATGTATCGTGATCTCATCCGATTTCAGCACATTCCATAAATAGACTCAGTCAGCATCTTCCCACATATAAGCTCAATCAATTAATCACTTTCCAAAATATAAATCATAAGTCATACAAGGAAAGAAGGATCATGATTCACTGATTTAAGAGTCATTTAATATCACACTCAACGGATATATCATTCATATTCTTTCCTAAAATAGATCAATCATATGTAAGCACTTAATTAGAATATCCTTTCCATATATATATATCATAATCATTCATATCCGGGTGATCACATCGATATTCTTTCCTAAAATAACTCATTCACGTTTCAGCTCAATCAGAATATCTTTTCCATATATAACATACAGTCATTCATATCAGGGTGATCACAGCGATACTCTTTCCTAGAATAACTCAATCTCGCAGACAGTTTGCATATCACTCAACATGATATATTTTCCATACATAGCACGCAACGAGATTCCATTCATGCGAAGACGTTCAGAACCATGTGATCACATGAATATTCCAGTTAAGCATAAGATCACACAAATTCGATTTTCTTAACAGTTAATCACATTTAAGTGCTTAATCGAACATTTTCACATACTTAAACATCACACAACATGCATATCGAGTTTTCTAATTTGTACCCCCCAATTTACATAATTACTTGGAATAATCAAAACTCTCATAATCATTTGGACCAAAACGGTCTACAAAGGGCATAATTCTGTGCCTAATTGACTTGAATTTGATGTTTCTGTGCTCGTTTAAGTGTCAAATGTTGATTGCGATCAAATCCGTAGCTGTTTAAACTTCGTGTTTGGATTAAATCGATTTTGTGAGTCACTGTTTGCGTAGAACATGAAGAACACGTCCTGATTTTGATCAAATTCGACATATTGTGCTTCAAAACGTGTTCAATTGCGTGTTCGTGTGTAGTTAATAATCGATTGCGAGCAATTACCTGAAAGTTCAGTGTCTAATTCCTTGTTTTGCTTGAATCTGTGATAATTGTATTCTGTGATTTCTCTCGATCGTTCTAATTTTTCTCGCTAGGTTTTGATGGTAAGACAAGGATTTGATGGTCGTTCAAGTCTACATCGACGACATTATTTTCGGTTCAACAAATCCGCGACTTTGTAAGAAGTTTGGAGATCTTATGAAGAGTAAGTTCGAAATGAGCGACATGGGAGAGATACAATTCTTCCTAGGACTTCAAGTCAGACAGCTCAGCGATGGAATATTCATCAGTCAGACTTAATACATTAAGGACATCTTGAAAAAATTCCATCAAGATCAGAGCAAGCAACTCAGCACTCCCATGTCCACAAACTGCAAGTTGGATGTCGATCCCACAGGAAAATCGGTCGACATCACACTCTATCGCAGTATTATTGGTTCTCTTCTCTACCTCACTTCTAGTCGGCCTGATATCGTGTTTGCCACTTGTCTCTGTGCCCGATACCAAGCCGATCCCAAAGAATCCCACATGCACGTGGTGAAGCGTATCCTTCGCTACCTTAGGGCACAACTACCTTAGGACTATGGTATCCTAAATGTACGAATTTCAAACTAATCGGCTATACTGACGCTGACTATGCAGGTTGCCGAATGGGCAGGAAAAGCACATCCGGTGGGGCTCAATTTCTAGGCGAAAAGCTGGTCCGCTGGTCATCCAAGAAGCAGAACTGTGTGTCAACTTCGACGGCCGAAGCGGAATACGTGGCTGCCGCCAGTTGTTGCTCTCAGGTGCTGTGGCGACGGACTCAGCTTCGCGACTATGGGTACAATTTACATAACATACCCATATATAGTGATAGTCAAAGTGCCATCTCTATTACTTGCAATCCTGTTCAGCATTCACGCACGATACACATAGACATTAGATATCACTTTATAAAAGATCACGTAGAAAAGGGCACTATCGACATGTACTTTGTGAAAACGAAATATCAACTAGCCGACATTTACACCAAGGCATTGGATGAAAAACACTTCCAATTCCTTGTCGGAAAATTAGGCATGTTAAACATTTTCGTGATATGTGCATTACCTGATCTTTCGCACTACTAAATGTTCTATTCTATGTGCGTTCTATGCTTACATGTCTTATTTTGCGTGAATTTAATAAAAAAAATAAAATAAAAAATTTATATAAAAATACTATACATATACCTATAATATAGGGGATGAAGAAATTCTTTAGGATGCTTTGATCTAACGTCACTTAGAATTTTACCCCGACATGCGATCGAGTTAATTGCTTAATTTTGTTAGTCTAAGTCGCGTTCTTGTGTCTAAAGGTCATTAGGTTGCTCCACTCGACACAAAGCCACTATACATACGTGAGGTCTCAAGCCATGTTCATTTCTCTCCTTGGATTTATTTCTCGAGTGACTAACACGTCAATTGCTTGTCTTAACTAGTGATACTTGGCTTCATACTCATCTTGTCTCAGATCGTTAGGAAAATGATAAGGGTGCTTAGGTTATTCCTCAATCGGCCTTATAAAATTTTTTTCCTCATTAGCCCTTAGTCATCCAATTTGAGCCTTCTCCGACGTCCTTTTCTTCCTTTGAATCTCATTCCCAGCCTTCAACCGTATTCTATACTCTTCAGATGGTTATTCAAACGAACAAAGGAAGGGAAGAAAATAAGGAGGATGATAACAAAAGAAGGCATTGCTCAACGCGCAAAAATCAGACCAAAGGAACCTGCCTTCCGACTATCTCTTAGAAGGTGGCATGGATCATGTTGTGAACTTCTCCAGCGATAATCTCGTATGCTCGTCAGAACGACTGGAAAGAGGAGCACCACGAAGTGAACTTCTCCACCGATAATCCGGTCTTATATCGGGAAACGAGAAGAGGAGCGCAGCCTCGGGTACGAATTCCATAACCGTGAACTTTTCCAAAAAGATAATAACTGAAACCTCTCTACGGATTAAGAGAAGAGGAGCACAGTATCGGTCATAGAACAACCAAGAAGAACTTCGCCTACGATAATCTCCTATAGCCTCATGGAGAAACGGAGTTTCAGCTTGAGCATAGCATAAAAAGGGATAATTCTTAAAAGAAAAAGAGGGAGAAAAAATCGAAAAAAAGAAGACACCGAAAAACAAAAGGAGACGGACGTAAAAATGGAAGATGACGAAGAGATAAACTCACTTTCCTCTAAATTCCTTCCCTTCTAAGTCCTAGCCAAACTAAAACCCTTACAATCCTTTGATTCCAATCGACGGTCTCTCGCTTAGGTGAAATGATTAAAAATGCCTCGATCACGTGTAAATTGACTCAAAATTTGCATGTGTTGACTTGAGTGATATAAATATAAAATCCCAAGTTAGAAATAATTGAGTGTAAGAGAGAACCTAGTAAGAGTTGTCGAAATGGACCAGTCTATGAACTCAGGACTTTAGTTTGACGACATGAATTAACGGCATTTTCTTCTTTCAAATGTCTCGTAAAATTTTAGGCGTGACGATTGGTCGCAGCAAAATAATCTGAACCCATACTATAATAATAGTAATATACATAAAAAAATAAAGATAAAAAAAAAATAAAAATAGAAAAAATAATAATAAAAAAATAAAATAAAACTTTTTATATAATAAATTTTTTTCTCATACATATATATATATAGAAAATTAATAATTTTTAAAAACAATTCTCAAAAATTATATATATATATATATATATATAAACAAATAATAAGAAAAAAATAAATAAACTTGAAACGAAAAAACTTCGCACATTTTGACATGAAATGTTATATTTCATATGCGTTGAATTGACTAAATGCGAATTTATTTTATTATCGCACATTCTAAATGTAATTTTCAATTGGATTGCAACTGAATTGTTTAAATGCGATATATTTTTTTCATTGCTCTTACCCTCACACAATACCTCTAGTACATGTTTTCGGGAACTATGTATATGTTCTTACTAGGCAAAATTGTGTGTTATATGCTCGTGAATTGAATTGGTTTCATATGCTTGCATATTTAGTCAATGTTTGCGCATTATTTGAGGGGGAGCAAATATAAAAATAGTGCATTAGCTCCAAATATTCTTGACGTTCTTCACTAAGTGTTTCCGATTCCTTCAAAGTCAGACGTCGACACTACAAGGAACGGAGCTAATCACAGACCAAATTAACTCCATTATTTATAACATCTTTCTTTCTAAGTGGTACAGATTTTTTATTTCAGCCAAGGAAGCTAGACGTTCTGCACAGATAATACAGGGAGTTGATTGCATTTATTTTAATTCTGAGGGGGAGCTTTGCAATGTGATTGTATGTGAAAGAGGGGTCATCTGAAAATTTTAGAAGTACTTACTGTCGAGAAACTGACGCAGTCATAACTTTCTCGATCGTAAAACAGTGTTGGGAACATTTTGATTAACCGCGATAATTTGCGATCGAGAAAATTGAATTGAAGAGCAATTTTCGAATCGAAAATTTCTCGAGCGCAGATAGTAATGGGCTTCTTCCATTTAATCGCAAAACGTCAAATCGGAAACCCAACATTGAATTACAACGAATAAATAAAAGTTTATCTTTGTGTCAGTCGAAAAACTTTTTCTCACGCAACCCTAAATCGCAAAACATTCTCTGGCAAAAAACTTTCACAGACAGTTCAAATCACTCACAAATCCTTCCATTTTCAACGCAAAATTGTCTGTTTAAGGTAGAAATGAGAATCTGTTGATAGTTGCGTGTGATTTAACTTCGTCAGCATCTGCATTTTGAAGTTTTTTGTATGTTTAAGTTTAGATTTTCGTCTGTTCTTCAAAACTGAGAAATCGTACACTATTTTATAGTGATTTAGGCTTAATTATGAGTGTTATCTGAGATTAATGCCTGCACTTAACATAGTTTCGATGTTCTTGATGAATCTGGTAGTATAAATCTTCGGAAATCTGCATCTGAGATTTGAGTTTCAATAAAACTGGGTTTTTGAATGTTTAAAGGTATCGAAGAACTTTGTCGATCGCAAACAATCTTAACTGAATTCCGATTCAATTGAGATACTGTTTGTGTCAAATTAGTTTTCGATCGATAAAAATCTGACTTGACCACACGGGAGCTGAGTATCATAGACTCTGTCGGGAACAAAATCTAACCGAGGAAATGATTTGAGGGCCCCCGGCAGATGTCCATATGAGCCCTCTCAAACCGCAACATCACCAAAGCCTTGACGACGCGATGAAAGATGCTGTCGCCCAGGAGCTTCAATAGGAGTCTCCAGTGGTCGAAGAGCCAATGCCCGACTTGATAGACGTCGTGGCTACTCAGATGGCGCTCGAGGCTCCTGCACATGAATATCATGTGGAAGTGCCCGTTAATGTTGGCGTGCTCGAAGAAACCTTTGAGGAGGTTCTTCAACCAGTAGCACAACCCGAAGTAGAAATGGGGCAAAGCTCTCTTCCACCAATGACGGATCAGGCACTGGAGGACGTCAATCGTGACCTCACTCCTCACGCGGCCATCCCGTGTGACACGGAGTCTGACGAGGAAATAAGCCTGATAAGGAGGACTCGCAGGAGACTTAGCATTCAGCTGGAGTCCCTCTTCCCGGTAGTCACCAACGCACCAGATACTACGTTGACCACATCTACAAGTGTTGTTGGCACTTCTTCGCTCAATCTTGAGCCGCAACCTAATCTCATGGTGTCAGGTTCGCAGGCGCAACCCGAGCCTGCCACAACGCCCATAGAGCCGAATCTTCAAGATTCGACTCAAGGATTGGGTGGAAGTCTCATACAGTCACAACCTCAAGTGACTGTGAGCCACCCTGAAGAGTCGGTGTCTACTCAAGGGTTGATAACAGGCGACATCAGTCGTTCTGGTCCATTCAAGGAGGCGTCCGCACCCTTTGTGACGAACGAGCAGTTCCAGGCCGCTCTCTCTGCCACTGTACAGTCCTTGGAAGACAAAATCACGAAGAGAGTACTCCAAGCAATCGAAACATCCCGAAGAGATACCGGGAAAGCACCTGTCTCTGAAGGCCCTTCGTCACAAACCAATCCCACACCTCCACAACCCACACCTACCGACCCTTTAGCCACTTCCTCCATCCTTATCAACCCATACACTATCCCAATCACCGAGCTCCATGATATCCTTCTGGCCCGCCTCATCGGTCTTACCATACGGTCGCCTCAGGAAGAGTCCCTCTATAGGCGACTGGTAGACCATCCCAAGCCACCTACCCAATCATGCCGAGGCCAAAGCTCCCACTCTTGGTGCAGACATGACGATCCTAACGATTAGGACCATCATGGGGGGGAGAAGAGGCCAATGACATCTATGTTAGGATATTTATAGATTGTGTCAATAGTTTAAGTCTTTGGTTTAATATTGTAATTATCCTTTTAGCTTGGGCTTTGGACTAGAATGTAATTAGTTAATTTTAGTGCTTGGGCCTTAATATACCTAGGGTTAATGTGGTATATAAGGTTTTACCCTCACTATTTTTAAAGTGAATCATAGATCAAAAGGCTTATCCTATTTTTCACACAATACGCACACTTGAAGGTGAGAACCTCTCCCTTTTTCATTCCATCAAAGCCTCTTTGATTCCTTGTTTGGTGCAATCGGGACCAACAAGTGGTACCAGAGCAAACGTGGATCGATCTGAATTGATTTGAATCTAGTTTCGTTCGATTCCGGGAAAGATCAAAGGTGTTTTGGGCAAAAAATCACTTTCGGCATTTTGAGCTCGGTTTGGGGTTTTAATGCTTCGTTTTTGTATTTAAAACCTTTCCCCACAAAGATTCTATGCCTAAAATGTTTTTAGAACACTTTTGGATCAATTTCAGCGAGTTTTGAGCAAGATCGAAGCAAAAATCTTCAGAAAAGTCATCTCGGCCTCTCTCTGTTTTTGGTCGATTTGATCCGTTTGTTGTTGTTTTTAGC
Source organism: Craterostigma plantagineum (assembly GCA_027422505.1). NCBI lineage: Eukaryota > Viridiplantae > Streptophyta > Magnoliopsida > Lamiales > Linderniaceae > Craterostigma > Craterostigma plantagineum. The sequence continues at coordinate 7,159 of JAPQWV010002942.1, read as the reverse complement.
TCATAAATCGGTCGACTATGTGTTTAGGGAAGAATTTATGAAGTTTTGGATCAAGCTTGAGTGATTTTGGATGAGATTTGAGTGAAAACGGACGATTTTCTGGTAAAACTCGCGACAAGCAATGGAACAGTAACTTAGTGTTCTTGGCCGCGAAATTTCTTGCTGTGTCGTTCAAGTCCGCGAAATTTTCATATCCGAGAAATTTCATTCTGAGAATCTTTATCTAAACCGTGAAAATTTCACTTTCACTTCATTTTTTCTCAACTGCCTAGCTTTCCAAAATCCGAGAAACCATATATCCGCGAAATTTGATTTCGAGAATTGTTATCTAAACCGCGAAAATTTCACTTTCACTTCAATTTTTCTCAACTGCTTATTTCTTCAAAATCGAGAAATCCTATATCCGAGGAAGTTTATTCCGAAAAATTTATCTGTGAAAATTTTCGAAAACTGGTAAATATTTCTAAGTCGAGAAATTTCTTAAAAACCGAGAAAGTTCTAAAATCCGCGAAAATTCTTTGAAACTGAGAAAGTTTGTCAAATCCAAGAAATTTTCAGCCGAGAAAGTTTCTTTCTTCCGAGAAAATTTTTTCAACACCACGATTTTTTAAAATCCGAGAAACTTACTCAAAACACAGTTCGACCCGCGATACTTCTTCCAAACTGAAATTTTTTCTCAAACCTGAAAATTCTCAAAACTGAGAAACTTTCTCACATGCGAAATTTTTAAAAATCCGAGAAAATAATTTTCATCTTAGGATTTTTCTTCTCTGTCCGAGAATTTCTCTTTAAAAACTCACGCAAACACCGAAATTTCTCAACAAATAATTTCTCGGATTCTTATAATCACGTCCCTTCAAATTGCAAATTTTTTTTCCTTTCTTTCGGTAATTTTTACACCTCAAATCTCGTTTTTAAATTTCTAGAACTTCTCCGAACTTCAAGATATATTTTCCCTCCATACGTTTTCGACCATCACACACGTTCACTTAGTTCTAAGAAATTCGTTAAACGATTTTGTTTTTCTCAAACACTACTCGTTAAACTCATATTTCTCATCTCGTTCGTTACTAACCCTCTTATCTATACAAGATCAAAACCACGGACGATTCGACTGCACCAACCATGTCTGCCACAAATGACATCTCAACAGTGGGCTCCGACACCAGACCCTCGATGCTGCGACAAGGCGATTACAGCATATGGACAAACAGGTTCCTCACGTTCATCAGGAACAAAGGCGCCCCACTCTCTCAATACCTACTAGACTCCATATGCAACGGTCCAGCACAGTTCTGGACAATCATTCTTGCTCAACCAAACGCAAACCCTCCCATGGAAGAACGTCGCACTCCAGGAGGCCCCATTAATGAGGATGAAGAGGCTCACCTACAGGCCGATGAGACTGCCAAAGGATACCTCTTCCGGGCTATGGGCAACGAGGTTTATGCTCACATCGAGTGCTGCACAACTGCCAAGGAAATATGGGATGAACTCGTAGAAATTATGGCAGGCACAACTGAGAGTGCTCAGGGGAGGAAATCAGCATGTCTCTCGCAGTATGAACATTTCCAGGCCTATGAAGGAGAGGAGCTGCGTGACACATATCTCCGATACTTGAAGGTCATCAATGAACTCAAGAAAGCCAAGATCTCGAGGGACAAATTCGATATTAACAACCGCTTCCTTGGTAGCCTCAAACCACATTGGGGCAATGCAACCGTGATGATGATTCAGAGTAAGGACCTCTCCAACACTTCCATCCATGCCCTCTACGACAGCCTGTTAGCCTATGCTCCTTACGTGCAACCTCAGTCCACCAACACTCGAGTCGACCCGCTGGTTCTCCTCTCGAACAAGACTACCGAACGATCTTCTACCTCTAAGCCCAAACAGAACAAAGGGAAGCTACCAGCTGTTGTATCTGACACCTCTTCAGGATCCGAAGCTGATACAGAATCTGATGAAGATGTTCGTGATCTACGTAAGCAACTGGCAATGCTCACAAAGATGGTCTCAAATAAGATCGGGAAAAAGTCCTCATCCTCCTCCAATCGTCAAAGAACCTTTAGCGGCACCAAAAAGACTACCCCTACGGAGGAAGCTAAGCCGATAAAGAAAGAGGAGGAATCCGCACCTCAAAAGTCTGTGAAGTGCTTTCGGTGTGGAAAGCTGGGCCACTTTGCCAAGGAATGCCACGCCCAACGCGTGAAGGATTCTGGCTATTACGACTGTAAGGCCAGAATGACCCGCAAAATGGAAAGTGGGAAAGTTCTTCTCATCGAAGAAGCTGAATGGGTAAACGACACTTCAGAAGACGAGGAGCCTAAGGATGAAGATTGCTGCATGGCAAGGCTGGTAGAACATGACGAAGACGAGGAGATGGTCAACACCTGTGAGAATGCAGCTAAGACTCCTACCAACGCCGAGGCTGAGGTACGAATTTCACAACTCGATGATGTGTTCAATCACCGACACATCATTAAGAAACCCACCGTAGACGCTAGGGATTATGATGAACTTAAGCTAAAATTTGAAAACAACTATGCCTTACTTATTTTAAAAGTAGAAGAGCTCGCCTGTGCAAACGAACGTCTAATGGCCTCTGAAGCGTTAGTCAAACGTCTGCAAAGCAAGAATAAACAAAGTGAGACTAGGGTTAAGGAAACCACACTGGCCATCAGTTCATGCGAAACATCTCGCCTTCTGACGGCATCCCAATACGAACTGCTTACAAAGGAAAGAGTTAGGCTGTACCGAAAGGTAAAAGAACTTGAAGAGCAACTTCACCTTAGAAACGAAAACGCACGCATCTTATGCCTATTGAACCAACCAGTTGATACAGAATTCTACAACGCCCGGGGGGGAATCGGCCTGGCCAGCAATTGCAAACCTACACCGCTAACAGTTAAAAGGTATAACATGTGTAACACTACGTTCCTGCAAACAAGAAATGGTGCTCCCTCGCAACTTAGGCCATTTGTGAGATCATCCTCCGTTGTCATCTCGGAAGAAAAGAGGGTACAGAACATTGGGCGGAAATCGCGTATGACTACACAGAAATGAATGCTAGTGATAAGACTAAGATACCTTCACTCTCGGAGGATGTCGAAACTCCACTCCCAACCAAAGAACAGGAAATTGCTTTCCAATAAGCGATCTCTCGCACCTATATCCCAGAGAAACTTCTGCTCATAGCAGAACTAGAACGAACACTAGAATTAGAGCGGAAGACCTTCGCGAAGGAGCGAGATGAACTACTTAGCAAAATCTTTACACTAGAACAATTTCACAATACGAACAATCCCTCTACAACGAGTCAAGTACCCGATTCTCAAACATGTAAATGTAAGAGGACGGCGAAGATGACTCCTGAAGTTGAAACTTGTTCAAACACTAACTCTCGTATTCCTATGGATACAGGTGTGAGTTCGACGTCTCTGGAAGGGAGTTCATTTGAAATAAGAAGAACCCACTCTTCGACGACAAGAAGAAAAGACCATCCTGTATTCGTCTTTTCAATCTGTGTCCTGAATCTCAACATCTTAAGGATGTAGACAATTATGTTGCCAAAACTTATCTTTCCTTTGCCAAACTAGTGTCTATGTGTTGCTGCAATGACTTTATTCTTCCACGCTTTCATGAATATGAGGCACACGAACACGCAACACTCCGACCAAAAAGGCAAACCTCCTCTACGACGCCCTTGCATTCTCCCAGTTCATCTACGCCTACGGTTAAGCGAAAACGCCATCCAACGCTGAATACAAAGTCACCTATTGCTCGCAAACAAAAGACGGCTAAAACCAAAGGACGACAACAACAACCAAAACCCTCACGCCAATTCATGAATAAGACAACGTATATGCAAGCACAAGTTAGGCAAATATGGGTTAGAAAAACCGTAATCCCGCCTCATCAAACAAATCACAAAGGGAAAGATAAATTAGATCCAACACAACCTGATTTAGACCCCACATTTCCCGTTAAGCGCATGAAACTTTTACTTATATCACAAGAAGGTCCCATCCGGAAACGGGGACCCAACGTTTGCTAATGATTGCAGGTCTGTCATGTGTGGTATCTAGGCTCGGGTTGCTCCACACACATGACGGGGAACAAGGAGCTGTTGAGCAACTTCTCCGAGCACTATCTCGGAAGGGTCTCCTTCGGAAACAGTCAAATGGCGCCAATTCTCGGAACTGGTGATCTCGTCCATGACAAACTGACGATTAAGGGCATCTCTTACGTCGAGGGTTTGAGCTACAATCTTTTCAGCATTGGGCGTTTCTGCGACAAAGGATACAAGGTTCTCTTCGAATCTGACATCTGCAGCATTATCGATGCCTCGGGACTACCTCTTCTTACTGGAACACGCACGTCTCACCTCTACGTACTCAATCTTACGACCTCTCGGCCAATTTGCCTTCTCTCTCGTGCTGCACCCAAGTTGAACGATCTATGGCACCGACGTCTTTCACACCTCAATTTCAAAACTATCAACAAACTGCGTCAGAATAAACTCGTCAACGGTCTACCCCAACTGTCATATCATAAGGAACACCTCTGTTCTGCCTATGAATTGGGGAAGATGAAGCGATCGTCTCACATCTCCGTCCTCTAAGCTCATCCTTGAGCTCTTACACATGGATCTATGTGGCCCAATGCCTACGGCTACACTCGGAGGAAGACGGTATATTCTTGTGATTGTCGACGACTTCTCACGCTATACGTGGACTAAACTCGTTCGCACAAATGATGAAGTTCCTGATTTAATCACCGAGTTTGTTGTTACGTCCCAAACTCTTCATCTACAGAAGGTTCGGATTATTAGAACTGACAACAGAACTGAGTTTAAGAACCAGAAGCTCAGTAATTTCTATGCCACTCAGGGCATCACCCAGCAGTTCTTAGCTGTGAAGACACCGGAAGAGAATGGTGTCGTTGAGCGTAAGAATAGGACACTAGTTGAAGCAGCTAGGACTCTCCTCATCCAATCCGGACTTCCTCACTCTCTTTGGGAGAAGCTATTCAAACGGCTTGTTATACGCAGAACCGGGCTTCCATCCACAAGAGATTCAACCGCACCCCATACGAGATGCTGAATAACCGTCGTATCCCAGATATATCTTATCTAAGGGTCTTCGGTTGCCGATGTTTCGTGGCAAATGATAGCCAACATCTTGGAAAGCTAGATCCAAAAGCACTTGAAGGCATCTTTGTTGGATATTCGCTGAACTCAAAGGCATATAGAGTCTATCTTAGGGAGAAACGATCAGTAATAGAGAGCACAAATGTCACCTTTGACGAAAACGAAGGCGACCTCATGGCTTCTGCTCACATCAGTCCAGAACCAGGTCTTCTACAGTCGTTGACTAAAGGTCAACTTGCAACGGCGGGAACCTCCTCATCTGAGGGCAATTCTGGTGACCTGGATCTTGATCTGCTGTTCGAGTACTTCTATCCAGTCCCCAAGACTCCCGTCGCCACCACTCAAACTACCGCTGCACCCACCCCACCTACATCACCAGCTATCGGCGATGATGTCGTCCCGCCAAACTTGGATGATCTCAATCTCAACGAAGACGACATCTTACCCAACCCTGGGAACATTGCTGATGCTGATGCTGAACCTTCTCAATCTACTACAATTGATATCTCTTCTTCGGACACCGGACCCAAATCTAATGAACCTCCAATCAATACAAATGTGGCTAGCTCCTCACAGACCAATGTACCACTTTGGGCTCGCTCTCATCCTACGGATCAGATTATTGGGGATCCCACATCCGGTGTTTCGACGCGTTCAGCTACGATGAATGAAAGTCTGTTCGCTTGCTATCTCAGTCAAGCCGAACCGTCACGAGTAGCTGAAGCTCTCAACGATCCTGATTGGCTGATTGCAATGCAGGAGGAAATAAATCAGTTTGAACGTTTACAAGTTTGGGAACTCGTACCACGCCCTCACAACAGATCCATTATCGGCACGAAGTGGATCTTCAAGAACAAAAAGGATAAAGACGGTGTTGTCATTCGCAATAAAGCAAGACTTGTGGCTAAGGGGTACAACCAACAAGAAGGCATCGACTACGATGAAACTTTCGCCCCTGTTGCCAGGATCGAAGCAATTCGAATTTTTTTTGCCTTTGCTGCTCACAAGAACTTTAAAGTCTACCAAATGGACATGAAGACTGCATTTCTGAATGGATTTCTCAAAGAAGAAGTGTACGTTGATCAACCTGAAGGATTCTTGAGCGAAGAGTTTCCTCATCACGTATATAGACTCTACAAGGCCCTCTACGGACTAAAACAGGCTCCCCGAGCTTGGTATGACGTCCTTTCAGACTTCCTTGTTCAGTCTAGATTCAAGAAAGGATCTGTGGATACAACTCTCTTCACCAAGCGGAGTGGGCCGGACATCATGATTGTACAGATTTATGTTGATGACATCATTTTTGGATTGACTAAACCACAACTGTGTGAAGACTTCGCAGAATTGATGAAAGAAAAATTCGAAATGAGTATGATGGGCGAGCTGAATTTCTTTCTTGGTCTTCAAGTAAAGCAACTCCCCGACGGAATCTTCATCAACCAGTCCAAATACATCCATGACATCCTCGAGAAATAAGGAATGAAGGATGCTAAGACTGCTGCTACACCTATGTCACCCTCTGGCCTACCCGACGCGGACCCATCTGGTGCTCCCGTTGACCAAACCGTCTATCGCGGGATAATAGGCTCTCTTCTTTACCTCACTGCTAGTCGACCTGATATCATTCTCTCGACAGGAATCTGCGCTCGTTTTCAGGCTACACCGAAGGAATCACATTTCACTGCTGTCAAAAGGATTCTCCGCTATTTCAAAGGAACACCCAATCTGGGTTTGTGGTACCCCACTCGATCGGACTTCAAGCTGGTTGGATTCTCGGATTACGCAGGATGCAAGATGGATCGAAAAAGCACCTCTGGAGCTGCACACTTCTTGGGCGGTAAACTCGTGAGTTGGTCTTCTCGAAAACAAAACTGTGTCTCAACTTCGTCGACGGAGGCAGAATATGTCGCCGCCGCTAGTTGTTGTTCACAGCTTTTGTGGAAACCCAACTTCGAGATTTTAATTTTCATGTTAATAAAATTCCCATTTATTGTGACTCGAAGAGTG
>JAPQWV010002941.1:0-48000 GCA_027422505.1 Craterostigma plantagineum | reverse complement strand
CGCCGCATCCTCTTCCACCCGCGCTCCGAAAAACGGTCGCGAGAGGATGACGTAAGCCGCCCCACGGAGCGTCGATCGAAACAAAAACACGATCGACCTCCTCAGCCACATATAAGCCGAGCCGAACCAATAGGTATAGGAGGTGATGTGTTCACCTCCCGAGTAGAAGACGTGGCATCTGGCTCAACCACGCAAACGACCCCACCAATCCACTTATCTTCCTCTCTACAGGAAGATATTTCATTCCACGAGGAGCCACGTATGCCATCGACATCCCGCTTGGAGATAGTCGATGTTGAAACAAGCAGTCCCTCGCCTCAGACTGCATCCTCTTCATGCACATCGAGTATAGTGCCCTCACTCCCCATAGTTTCATACGTTTCTAGGACACATACACCTTCTATCGCACTACATAGTCTTCGTGATTCTGTCAGAACGCTCGGTGATGTCTCTGTGACTGAGAGCGGAAGACCTAGTACGGCCAGCATCACAACAACCGTGAGCCTAGGCCATCAATTCGATTGAGTCTGTCGCATCGATGATGCCAACGGGAATTCTGAGTGACCCCGTCTTTTCCCGTCCTGTTCAAACGGGCGGCCGATCGGCTATCTTCTCCGATTCGGTGACAGTTGGAACTCTTCGTGATTCCAACTTGTTAAACTTACCCAGTTCGTGACTGAGACCGCGTTAGAGACTCGTCTTCAAGAGTTTGCAAAGACTCTTGAGACGTTTATCCTCGATAAAGTCTACGCGCGTCTCGATGCGTCCACCATCGACAAAGGCAAAGGTGTGGCCCCGGAGACGCCACCACCAACTCAAGATGTGGACGCTGATGCTGTTCTCTCCTCCATCTCCGCAAAGGAACTCTTCTACATCCTACGAGCAAGATTCGAGTCAATGGCGGAACTCGACGAGGAGGAACAGCAGATGAAGAGGATAATGACTCAACCGATGACTTGCCGCACTCAAGGCGAGTCGAGCGGGATCAGGCGCGACGATCAAGACGATGATCAAGATCGCCGCGAGGGGGAGAATAGGCCGCAAGCCCCACAAGCTCAAGGACCCATACAATCGACGCCGCCCTCCTCCTCTGCACCTGAAACAACGCCCGCAGAAACCTCACACCCCACTAGCCAAAAAGCCCACCCTATCAACCCCGAGTCACCAGCCAAATCACCCTCACCTACTACCGTCTCCGAAACTCTAACTGTCACATCGGCATTAGAGACCACAACCACCACATCTACACCAACCGACGCCTAAATCATCCTAGCCAAAACCATCACCTCATCCGAACCACCAGAATCTCCACCACAACCATCTCCACAATCCTCAAACTCCTCCGACGCAACACCTTCGCCACCACACAGCCATACCCCTCTCAACACCGATTCCAATGTAACTTCCGAGGATGTCTACTGCGCACAGAACGAGATCGAGGCCTACATCTTCAACGATGAATGGCTGTACACACCCGTCGATGCAGTAGCAGCCAGGAAGTTAGTAGATAATGCTCGACGTCTGCTAAAGGAAGCCTCGCTCACGCTAATCAACACTGCGGACAACGAGAACGGAGAGGAGTACGATGCAGAACCTGCCGAACTCGAGAACATCCTACAATTTCAAGCGCAGCAAGCTGAGGCTCCTGCTGCTCAACCGGATGTGCCCACGGCGGATATACCAGAAGCACCGTGGGAAAATAAGAAGATCACCGCGCCATTTCAAGAGGAGATCAGGAAAAGGATCTGGCGGTGCAAGGAGCAAATCATCACGACCTTCAACGAATATGAGCTAATGAACATTCAAAATTGGAGGAGGAAAAGAAGAAGCTCTATCGATGGAGCCTTCTTTGCCACAAGTGCACAAAGAGGACGCTGTCCGATGAAGAAAACATCGCTCTGGAAATGAGTCGGGCCCCCATCTGCAAGTCACTGACCTTCGCCAAGAGTCGAAAGGACGTGTTCACTATCCAGTGTTCACGGTAATGAGGCAGGACGAGAGCTGCTGTGAAGTAAGCGAGGCGGACTTCAAATATCTGCGCTTAGGTGATCTGTACAACATGCTGGAATCCATGAAGCAGTTCAGACTCGTCCTCAGAAGTTTTCGGGTCATCTCGTACGGGCTGAACCGGTCACCATGGGTTATGTGGCTCTCAAGCGCCACATGCTCCGACAAGTCAGATTCTACGCCACCCACGACCTGCAGATGGCGGTGGAGCACAACCTGAAGAAGGTGAACTTGACTCGCCCATCTTTCAAGAACGCAGACGACTACCGAGAAGGCGATGTGATCGACGGAAATGATCCGGCGGTTGCCTACTCGAACTACAAAGGAAAAATGAGGCTGTTGCGCTGCTCCGAAGTGGCAAAGTTCTCGGATGGAACGCTCACCATCATCCAAGACAAACTCATGAGGATTTGCCGCATCCTTTCGGAAGAAGATCCTCTCTGCCGATCCAAGTTCGCGAAGCTCATTGACGCTATAGCTGATCGAATGGTACTTCGAAGGAATCTCCGCGCCTTCGAGTTCAAGCTAGGGCTTCGCGAAACACTCACACGCTAATCCACCATCCCAACGCCCAAGATCCAAGACTCCCAACAATTGACACAAAGGGGGAGATTGTTAGGATATTTAGTGATTGTGTCAATAGTTTAAGTCTTGGGATTAATTTTGTAATTAACCTTTTAGCTTGGGCTTTGGACTATAATGTAATTAGTTAATATTTAGTGATTGGGCCTTAATATACCTAGGGTTAATGTGGTATATAAGGTTTTACCAACTCACTTTTGAAAGTAATCAAACATCAAAAGGCTTATCCTATTTTTCACACAATACACACACTTGAAGGTGAGATCCTCTCCCTTTTTATTCCATTAAAGCCTCTTTGATTCCTTGTTTGGTGCAATCGGGACCAACACATTGTCCATCAAAACTCTCTAACACTTATGGACCAAAAAGGTCAACATTCTCCCCCTTTTTGATGATGACATGTAATTGATGCAGCACAGAAGCATGTAAGCATGTTCGATTACGCAAGTCCTAGCGCATATGTCTGAGTGTTCCATAATCACAAACAGAGCATATGATATTTCCTTATCAAAGATCATACATATTTGCTCCCCCTGCCTAAGTGCAGTTATCTATATGACATGCGAAGATATATCATGAAATTTTCAAGGTTATATTATGAGTGCAAAATTTCGAGATTACCTGTGAGTGTGCTCCCCCTGCCTAAGTGCGCATTTTCCAAGCATGATTCAAGCAATCAGATAATCATCACAGCAGGCACTTAGCACTTATCAAGAACTCTCACACACGTTAATTATCACAGATAAGTATCAGAGTATTACTATATCAGAGCATAAGATCAGAAAACGCCGTATAAGGGCATCACCGATATATCCAAAGATCAGAGCAAAATATTAAGCACATCATAAGAGCAGAAGATATATATCATAAGAGCAAAATATTATATATTAGGGTTCAATTAACTTCCCTACACAAAACGAGCTTCCAACAACCCCAACCACTTAGATACTTATGCCTAAACTTACCTTACTTTACTCCCCATTCAGCATCAAAAATGGAGTGACACCTAAAACCCAAACTAGAGACAGAAAGGAATATCCTAAAGGCAACTAGGATCAGAGCGGAAGGCAGCATACTGGCTTGAAGAACCCTCAGAATCAGAGGGCTTTGGAAGGGATTTCTTGATGAGCTTCGAAAGCTTGGATAGCTTGAGCGACAATTCAGTGTATTGCTCTTTGATCTTTCGGAATCGCTTCTGATTATCAGCTTTGATATCAGAGATATCAAGGCATATCGCGGAGATTCCGGCCTTCTCGACGTTGAGCTCGTCCTCGTAGTCGTCGTCGTCGCTCTTGACCTTTGCCTTCCCCTTCGAGACGGACCTTTTCTAGGCACTGTCCACTGACCTATTTTCCTTGGCCTTAAACCAACCCTGACTTTTCGAGTAGTGAATCCCCATGCACTTCAGAGTCACTAGATCCATGACGTGAACGGCCCTGTCTTCCCATGCTGGCGGCATAAGTATACCTTCACTTTCAAGGAAATGAGTGAGCAACATTCCATAGGGAAAAGCCTTGTCTTTACTTTCAAAGGCCTGGATCATGTGCTTCAGGATCACATACCCGAGGTTGAATTTGCGGTTCTGGGATATCATGTAGACAGCGTACGTGCTCATGAAATTCATCGTTGTCGAGTGACATCCGTTACCGATTTTCACACTCCACAAGGTCATGTTGAGGAGTTTGTGCAGAAAGAAGAAATCAATGGGCAGTTGGTTTAGGGCTTCACCGTCTGAGAACCGAGGCTTACTACGGGTGTTCCAGAGGGTCTGTAGGACATCACTGAGGTTGAATTCATCAGCGTGGCACCAGTCGTTCATGTCGTAATGGCATAAGGGTTCATCAGGAACTCCTAGCATCTTGTTGATTTTCTTCGTGGTCCAATGGATCCTGCCTCCCAGGACATAGGAGCGGACGTTGATGTGCTCTTCATGCTCATCATAGTCGAAGCTTGCGTAGAAAAGCTTGACGGCCTCAGGTAGTAGGTTTGTTGATACTCAGGAATTCTTCCCAGCCGAAGTCTTTGAGCCAGGTGATAACTGTTCCAGCAGGCAACTTGTCGAAGGCAACACCGCGACCTCGAGCGATATCTCTGTTGCTAAAACTTTTGTAGGTGGTGCGGTTACTTTCCTCCAGAAAGAGGGCTTCAACAGGAATATCCTTTGGTTTTGACAGATCGATAGAAGGGAAGCCAAAAGATTTCGGGGTCGGCTGTGGAGATGGCTGGGCTTGTTCAAGTGGTGAAGGAGGTTTCTCAAGAGTTGAGGTTCGCGAAGGCGGTTTCTGGGTTTCTTCAGGAATATCTTCAGGGTTCTCTTGACTTGAGGCAGACTTTTCAGGTTCGGGCGATTTAACGGGGGTTTGAGTAGGAGTGAGGCTGGACTTCTTGGTCTTCTTCTTCTTCCTTTTGGCGATTTTGGATGGAGAGGAGACTTTTTCAACGGACTTGGCTTTAGAACGAGTTTTCCTAATGGAGGATGATGAGGGTGAGACTGGTTCAGGGGATTTTGGAGGAGAGTCGGGCAGAGTTTCGTTGGACAGGGGTTCTTTTCGTTTACGGCTGGAGGATTCCATAGCAGCGGTTTTGGATCCGGAAGTTTTCACCATTTAAATAGCTTTGGGTTTGAGAGGAAGTTTGGAGAAGATGATGAGGAATGATGAAGATCGAAAGTGGTTCTTGGTTTTTAGGGATGAAAGGGTCGGTTTATTTTGAGAAAGGATAAGGATGGATTTTAAAATTCGAATTTTGAAATTTAAACAGGGAAGGGGGAAAGCTGTCAGGATGTCAGAATCACACGGTGATTTGACGGAATCTCATAATTATGGAAAGGATGGGTCAGAGCTGAATAGGAAGGATTTTTAAATATCCGAGTTTCCTAAAATAATTGCGCGGCTGGAATGATATCTCAATGAATATCTTCCTAAAGTATCGCAGTCACATTCTAAGGAGAGATTTGGAGATTCAAGAATCCTAAAATAGCATTGGTGACTAAAAGAACGATCTTACTATGACATTTTCCTAAAATACTAAAATGGCACTTAATGATAAGGGCGATGAGATACGAAATAGTCGAGGGCCGAAAGGATGTCCTAGATTAAGATAACTACGAATTTTTACCTAATATAGCATATCCTAGAGTAAATGGCAGAATTATGCAGATTTACTAACTTTATTTAGCTCGATGATTCCCAATCGATCACGGATGTCGCAAAATCTTGCCTCAATTAGGGGCTTCGTGAAGATATCAGCAAGCTGATCATTTGTTCTTAGGAATTCCACACTGATATTCCCCTTTTGAACATGGTCTCGTATAAAATGATGTTTAACATCTATATGCTTAGTACGAGAATGATGCACGGAATTCTTAGTAATACTAATGGCACTAGTGCTATCACACAGAATAGGAATTTTGTCATAACCTAACCCAAAATCACAAAGGGTTTGTTTCATCCAAAGAACTTGTGGACAACAATTTCCTAAGGCCATATATTCAGCTTCGGTTGTGGAGAGAGCGATAGCATTTTGCTTTCTACTAGACCAAGTTACCAGGGAATTTCCAAGTAATTGGCAAGTTTCGCTAGTACTTTTCCTATCTTCCCTATAGCTAGCATGGTCGGCATCAGAATATCCCATTAATGGGAAGTCATCCGTATAAGAGTACCACAGACCAAAATTAACAGTACCCTTGATATATCTAAGTATACGCTTGACTGCTGTCAAGTGTGATTCCCTAGGGTCCGACTAATATCTCGAACACATACCAACAGCAAACATGATATCAGGGCGACTAGCAGTTAAGTAAAGAAGGCTTCCGATCATACCTCGATATTCTGTTTGATCAACTGGTGTACCTGATTCGTCACAGTCTATTTGGTGGTCTGATGCATAGGGGTGGAAATTTCTTTGGAATCGCTCATCCCGAATTTAGTCAGTAATTCCTTGCTGTACTTCGTCTGGGATACAAAGGTTCCATTGTCAAGTTGCTTTATTTGCAACCCGAGAAAGTAGTTCAGCTCACCCATCAAGCTCATCTCAAATTCCTTCTGCATAGACTTAGAGAATTCCTCGCAAAGAAGGATATTAGTACTTCCAAATATGATCATCAACGTAGATTTGGACCAGTATCATGTGATCACCTTCATACTTAATAAACAGTGCGTTATCAATAGTTCCAGTCGAAAATCCTATGTCACATAGAAACTTACTTAATCTTTCATACCATGCCCTAGGAGCCTGCTTTAAACCATATAATGCTTTATTCAATTTAAAAACATGATTTGGAAAGTCTTCTCTAGCGAAACCAGGTGGTTGTTCTACATAAACTTCCTCATTTATAAAGCCATTTAAAAATGCACTTTTTACGTCCATTTGAAAAAGTTTAAAGCATGCATATGCATGTAAGACACGTATAGACTCTAATCTAGCTACCGGAGCAAAAGTTTCATCGAAATCAATACCTTCCCCCTGGGAATAACCTTTTGCAACTAACGTCGCTTTGTTTATGGTGATATTACCGTGTTCATTGAGTTTGTTGCGAAAGACCCATTTGGTTCCTATGATTGATTTTTCGTCCGGTCTCTCTACGAGTGTCCATACTTGGCTCTTTTCGAACTGAGATAGTTCATCTTCCATGGCAGAGACCCAAGATATATCGTCTAGAGCTTCATGGACCGTCTTTGGTTCCATCATTGAAAGCAGTACATCATGGGATTCCTCCGTATCCTGATTTCGTGCAGTTGCTCGGGTTTTGATTCCAGATGTGATATTTCCTATTACTTGATCTGTTGGATAACTGGAAGCATGTTTCCATTTTCTACGTTGTTGTTCATCAGCTTCTGGTTCCAGTGTCTCAACGTTTTTGTCTTTCGGAATATCTTCCTCAGTGTCCTTAGTATCCTGCAATTTTGCACAAGGCAAATATATACCTTCCTCATCAGTAGCATCTGCGTTAGGTATCTCATCAAAGGTAACATGTATGGATTCCTGAAAAGTCAGCTTTCTTTTATTGTAAACACGATATGCCTTAGAATGAAGACTGTAACCAAGGAATATCCCATCATCTACCTTAGAGTCAAATTTTCCTCTCATCTTTCAAGATAAAACATTTACATCCAAATACACGAAAGTAGCCTATATTTGGAGTTCTACCATGCCAGATTTCATAAGAAGTTTTCTTTAATATTGGCCTAAGGAAAACACGGTTAGACACATAACAAGTTGTACTAACAGCTTCCGCCCAGAACTGTTTAGAAATATCATACTCATGTAGCATAGATCTAGCCATTTATTGTAATACCCAGTTTTTACGTTCAACTACGCCATTCTATTGGGGAGTTATAGGGGCAGAGAAGTTATGACTATATCCATATTGATCACAGAGAGATGCAAATGATTTACTATCAAATTCCAGTACGTTATCACTGCGTATCCTACATAAATTCATTTCTCTTTCATTTTCAAGTCTCTTTACTAGCGATGCAAAGTTATCTAATGCCTCATTCTTATGTGCAAGGAATATCACCCATGTATACCTGGAATAGTCATCAACTATGACAAAGGCATATCTTACCTCGCAGAGACATCGTCTGAACAGGACCGAAAAGGTCGAGATGAAGTAGTTCCAGTGGTTTGGATGTGGATATCATATTCTTTGCCTTGAACGATGTCTTGGTCTGCTTACCCATTTGGCAAGCCTTGCACGTTTAGTCCTTGACGAACTTTATGTTAGGAACACCTCGTACCAGTGCATTGCTTGTAATATGAGACAGTAGTTCCATGTTGGCATGTCCTAAGCGTCTGTACCATAACCAGGTGTTATCCTGTGTAACTACTAAGCACTTGACATTCTGGTCAGTGATATCATGAAGAGTAATACAGTAGATATTTCTATCCCTAGATGCACTAAATAACACCTTATTATCATTTCTAACAACACACTTATCATTTTCAAAAGTTATCGTATGACCCTTGTCACATAATTGACTAATGCTAATGAGGTTATGTTCTAGATTCTTAACTAACCATACGTCATCTATAGTAGTATGTAAGGTGTTACCGACAGTTCATACTCCAATAATCTTAGCTTTTATGTTGTCGGCGTAGGTGACATATCCTCCGTCATATGCTTTCACCGACACAAACTTACTGATATCACCTGTCATATGGTGGGAACACCCACTGTCGAGTTACCACTTGTTTTTCTTGTTGGATTTTCTTCTTTGTACCTGCATGAATCAGTTCTTTTCTGAGGTGCCCAACTTTGATTGGGTCCTAAAACGTTAATAGCAAAGTAACTCCTGTTAACACGTGATATATCATGGGTCACAGACTGTGATCTCATAAACACAGGTAGGCCAGTGTTAGAAACTTGATTCTCAGGAACCTGCTTTAGTCTCCAGACATATCTAGATTTTTCAGCTCTCTTCAAAAAACAGTTGTTAGAATAATGACCATGAGGACCGCATGAAAAACACTTAGGCTTTTTAACAGAAGGTGGTGCAACGTGTTCATGTGTCATGGAATATCATATCCCTGATTTTCCGACATTCCGAGGAATACTGAGTAACATATCAAGATTTTGTTTTCCTTCAAGAAGTCTATCGACAGTACGAGATTTTTCTCTAAGGAATTTTTAAGGATAGAGATATCTCTAGATATATCACTATTTTGTTTTTTAAGCTCTTCACAATTACGCAAGGCCTTTTCTTCCTTTAGGGTTTCTAGCTCAGCTCTCACTCATTCATTTCTAGAACCGTTTGGTGCTTTTCGCTAGCTACGTCATTTCGTTGACTAACCAATTTCTTTACTTGTGAGTTGAGCGACTTAATCCTCCTCTCTGCGTTTTGAATTATTTCAAACATCTCTTCCTTTTCGTCTACTTCAGGGACTGAGGAAGCGTTATCATGAGATTCATCTTGCCTAGCATATAATTCATTTAGAAAAAGTATTTTCTTAATAGTGGATGAAGAAGATACCTGATCATCATCATCGGCCATGTATGCGAGATCTTCCTCCTCTTCACTTCCGGCCTCTTTCCAGTTAGTGGCCATGGCATTCTGCTTCTTTAATTTTTTGTCACTATTTTCCATCGCGCAGTTTCAGGCGAAGTGGTATGGCTTGTTGTACTTGAAGCATTTCTGCACGTTGTTCCCGGATGATGATATTCCCTTGTTCCCAGGTTGGAACTTGGAGTTTCCCTTGAACTTTCTTCTCAGCCGAGACTTTTCAAATTTCCTAGTCAGCATGGCAATCTGCACCAGTATGTCTTCCTCAGTTTCATCTTTGCCCTCAGAATCGCTCTCTTGTTCAGTGTTGAAGGCAATATTTGGTTGATTTCGGATTGGTGGTTTCTCTTTGATGGAGTTCTGAGTCATCTCGTAGATAGTCAGAGATCCGATCAGTTCTGACACGAAAAGTTCGTCCAAGTCCTTTTGCTTCGTAGATGGCAGTTACTTTGGGCTACCATTCTCTTGGAAGAGATCTCAGTATTTTCCGCACCTTCTCACCGTCCGGTATTTTTATTCCCAATGAGAACATTTGATTGATGATGTTCATGAATCTTGCGTACATGTGGCTTGGTCTCGTTATCCTCCATCTTGAACAGCTCGTATTGGTGAGTTAAGAGGGTTATTACTCTGAATGCAAAATTTACTCTGAATGCGAAATTTCCTAAACGTTCGAAAATTTCCATACTTGCGAAATTTCCCACTACATGCGAAAATTTACTCTGAATGCGAAATTTCCTTAACGTGCGAAAATTTCCATACTTGCGAAATTTCCTACTACATGCGAAAATTTACTCTGAATGCGAAATTTCCTTAACGTGCGAAAATTTCCATACATGCGAAATTTTACTCTATCTGCGAAAATTTCTCTCGACTTGTCTATGTGTGATAATTAGCGAAATTTCCATTACATGCGAAAATTTTTTCCGGCTTGCTCATGTACCTAAATTTTCTCATATCACACGAACACCTTCAATCCTGAAAATTTTCTAAGTATTTAAAAAAAAAGAAAAAAAAGGGGGGGGGGGACTCTTAGTTAGCTTTAATTTTAATTTTACTATTATCTTTACGATTTTGGGCACTCCTATACTTCATTTTATTGTTTTACCCACATCTTACCTATATCCATATTCTCGCAAGTTAGTCCGTACTAATCATGCTACAATTTCTGTCAAGCACAGATATGACTAACACAAACCGAGAAGCACTTGAAGCACTGAAGCACTTGAGGCCGCAGCAATTCAAAGGGACGTCGCTCGCATCGAGCTAAATACACTGACGTTTGTTCCACCAATCGAGCAGGTCTTCCCAACAAGTCGATGGGCTGCCTTGATACCAAACAACCACATGGTGGACTTGGACAACTTCCGGTGCGATGCTCCCATCATCATAGAGATCCTCAAAGGGCATCCCCTCCGACACTCCCTCACTCATGGCGAGCCAGAAGCGCAAGTCAACCTCCAGCAGTTCTGGCACACATTGCAGATTGCTGGACCACACCACCTCGCTTCAGCAATGTCCGCCGAAATCGATCAAGAAACAGTAGTCCTCATCCGTAAGATTATCCAAGAAGTACTCCAACTCCCTGTCTACTCACCCTACGATCCACTACCGACGAACGAACAACTCATTGAAGACATCGATAGATTGGGCTATCAACCTGAAAACAAGAAGAAGAAGGGCCCATTTGTCCTCAGTGAAGTCACCACACGCAATCTACCTCAACCCTGGGGAACGCTGTACCTACTGCTGAACAAATGCATGTCAGGGAAGCATGCTGGTCAGGACCGCGGGAACCCCAAATCCTCACCATCCTAACCGGCATCGCACACAACCGCAAGTACAACTACACCGAGATCATCTGGATGGATCTCGTCTCCATGGTCCAACGCCGCGATTGGGAAGTCGCCAAGGGAGTCAAAAACCGCTTCGTCCCTTACATGCGGTGGCTCCCAGCGATCATCAAACACTTCCGCCTGTTCTCCACCAACATCCGCATCCGCTCGGCGAGTGAGCACTTCATAATTCCCGTTGTCGAGAAGTTCGCCAAGAAAAATACTACGGCGAAAGATCGACACGCCATGATCATCCCAGATGAAGTCCTCGCCTATGCCGACCCAACAAACCCGCATGTTCGAGGATACCGCGCCTCCACCGCTTCATTCCGCGAGAGTCCCCGTCCCCTATCCATTGTCCCTACGGAGCAGACCAACCCCACTGCTCCTAACCCCGGGACTAGCCAAAACCCAACAACCACTTCTAAAAAGTCATCGAGTCGCGTCGCATCCTCTTCCACCCGCGTACCGAAAAAACGGTCGCGAGAGGATGACGTAAGCCGCCCCACGGAGCGTCGATCAAAACAGAAACACGATCGACCTCCTCAGTCACAGACAAGCCGAGCCCAACCCATAGGTACAGGAGGTGATGTGTTCACCTCCCGAGTAGAAGACGTGGCATTTGGCTCAACCACGCAAACGACCCCACCAATCCACTTATCTTCCTCTCTACAGGAAGATATTTCATTCCACGAGGAGCTACGTATGCCATCGACATCCCACTTGGAGATAGTCGATGTTGAAACAAGCAGTCCTTCGCCTCAGACTGCATCCTCTTCAATCACATCGAGTCTAGTGCCCTCACTTCTCATAATTTCATATGTTTCTAGGACACATACACCTTTTACTGCACTACAGAGTCTTCGTGATTCTGTCGGAACGCTCGGTGATGTCTCTGTGACTGAGAGCGGAAGACCTAGCACGGCCAAACTTCACAACAACCGTGAGCCTAGGCCATCATACGTTTGAGTTTGTCTCATCGATGATGCAAACGAGAAGTCTTAGTAACCCCGTCTTTTCCCGTCCTGTGCAAACGGGCGGCCGATCGGCTATCTTCTCTGATTCGGTGTCAGTTGGATTTCTTCGTGATTCTGTTAGGAATATTTTGTAGCATCCTTTAATTTATGTAATCTTGGGTTAATATGTTTATTTAGAGAATTGTAGTAGTTTGGGGTGACTTATGATATTAAGTCATAGTTTTGTATTGGGCTTTAATATACCAAACAATTGTGGTATATAAAGCCCAAATTACCCTAATTAGGGTTTCATCAAAAGAATTAGAAAGGTAAGCCACCTTGTACTTTCCCTTAGAAAACACACACTAACACGCACTCAAGGTGTTCTTCACGTTTTACACATTCAAACCTTTCTTTTGATCCTTGTTTGGTAATAAAAAGGGCCAACAAGTGGTATCAGAGCCTAACGCGGATCAATATCTTCCATTTGAATCCAGTTTTGCTCGATTCCGTCGTGATTTGAAGAAGTTTTTGGCTTGAAAACTCATTTTCAACATTTTCTCTGTTTTTGGGTGTCTTTAACTCGTCTTCAATGATTTTTGACCCCTAAAACGTTAGAAAACTGCTATTGAGTATATTTATGTTCTTTCACGTCGATTTCAGTCAAGTTTGAGTAAGATTTGAGCAAAAACGAATCCAAAAATCTGGTTTTTTTTACTGAACTGTTCATAAATATCGATAGTTCAGTACTTTTGAGTTTGAAGGTTCGATCGAAACCCATAGTGAGTAGTTTCAATCGATTTGAATTTTGAGTTCTCTCTCACCAATTTCACAGTTTCGATCGATACTATTCTCGGCGAAAGCCAAATTCGTTTCGCCCGAAACACTACAGCTCCCAATTTCACAGTTTCGATCGATACAATTCTCGGAGAAAGCCAAATCCGTTTCGCCCGAAACGCTACAGTTCCTAATTTTACAGTTTCGATCGATACAATTCTCGGCGAAAGCCAAATCAGTTTCGCCCGAAACGCTACAATATCCAATTTCGATCGATTTGCTAAGTTTCGCCCAACTCATATCTCGGCGAAAGTCCAAAATTAAGCCAATTTGGACCAAGATCGCCCGAAACCTTCTCATTTCTATCAATCGAAACTATTTATTCAAATCAAAATCAAAATCCCTTTCGATTGAAACTAGCTCAATCTAATTTGAAATCCCTCTTTCGATAGAAACTCACATTTTCAAAACTCTTTCGCCCGATTCTTGAAATCTTAACTCAATTTCAATTGCCCAATTCTCAACACTTAGGACCAATCGCCGAGTTTGTGTCCATATCATACTAGAATCGATCAAGCATTCAAATTGAGTAGAACAAAATCCTCAATCTCATATAACACCAATCATTCCATACTTGAGCAGTACACTAAATTCACCAAATTCTTATATTGCCACAGAATTCACTAAGTGAATTTACCTACTTAGACTCAACACTAGAAATTATTCAAACTTGACTATATTTTATTCAATACTAAAGCATTTCATTTCGCAGATATATCTCGCGTTAACGATCATTACCAAACATAAACATGGACGGTCTTGCTATTGATCTGACAACCGTGCACCACTACTAAGATGGGGAGAGTACGGCATATGGAAGCAACGATTCATAAACTTTATAGAAATCAAGGATGTAGACCTCGCGAACGACATGCTTTCCTCCATTTTGAAGGACCTGCTCAATTTTGGACCATCATTCCTGCTCAACCCGATGCGGTTCCTACAATTCCAGAGAGGAGAACTCCTAAGGACCCTAGTCGATACAACGATGCTGAGAGAGCACGAGCCAGAGCAGACAAGCTTGCCCGACACTATGTACTTCAAGCTCTACCAAATGATGTCGACAAGCAAGTTGGCGCAATGGTCACTGCAAAGGAAATTTGGGATGAAGTCTGCAAGATGATGGTTGGGACGGAAGTTAGCAACTTGTCTAAGAAGTCCAGCATTCTCACTGCCTATGACTCCTTCAAAGCTAAGGAGGGGGAGGAACTTCGAGATGTCTATCTTCGTTTCCTGACCATCATCAACGAGATGAGAAAAATCAATATCCAACGCTCCAATCTCAAACGCAACATCAAGTTCCATTCCACACTTCAACCTGAATGGGGACGGATTGCAGTTCTGGTTAAGCAACAGAACAAAGATATGGACGCTATGGACATTTACTCCCTACACGATAATCTCTCACAGTACTCACAATATGCCAAAGAAATCAAGAACGAAGGGAAAACCAATGTTGACATGGAACCAATCGCGCTCGTGACTTCTAAGTCAAGCAATAGGAGTTCAAGAATTTCTAAAGGAAAGCAGGTCGTTCAATCTGACACCTATGACAACGCCGAATCTGACCAAGAATCTGAGGACGAACACGAATCAATCAGAAAGAAACTGGCCATAATCTCAGAAACGGTCAATAAGATGAGCGCCAAGAAAACATCCTCCTCCTTCAACAAACAACGAACCTCAAGTGGAAAACAGAAGTTCGCTGCCCCTGATGAGACTGAAACTAAGAATTCTGAAGTGGTCAAGAAGTGCTTCAAACTGTGGCAAGCCGGGTCACTTTGCTTCTGAATGCTTCAGACCTAAGAAGAAAAACACTGAATACTACAAGAAAAAATTTCAGCTCTCACAGTGCAAGGAGGCGGGGATTGTCTTGGTAGCTGAGGAAGAGGAATGGCTGGAGGACACATCTGACGAGGAGGAAGAAGAAATGGCCTTCATGGTGAAAAGCATTGAGGATGACTCCGACGAAGATGAGCCAGCCCTCGGATCAGACAGGACGGATGTCTCTTCATCCGACCTGGAGGTATACACTCCATCCCTAGATGATTTCATTAAACTAGAACGTAGATAGCCGAGCTCTCCATGCATCGTAAAGATTACTCAGAACTCCAAAGAAATTTTAACAAAAATTATGCCTTATTAAACAAACAACAGGAAGAGATAGCTATTCTTAATGAATCTTTAACCTTATCTGAAACTAAACAAAGACTTTAGAAGATCTTATAGAAGACAAAGAAAAGCAAATTAGTGATATAAGGAGAAGCTTGAAAGACAGTGAAGAGGAACGAGATAATGTATTATCTCAATACGAACTTATCACGAACGAACGTGTTCGTCTTTACAAGAAAGTCAAGGAGTTAGGATATAATCACCAAGAGAGGTCAATCTGAACGAACCGTCTTTCTTAGCCAACCTAAAGATGTAGAATTCTATGATCCCCGTGAAGGGTTAGGATATGAGCCGACTACTAACCCTGAAACAGATAAAGTACTCTCACTGTACAATATTAAACGGTTTGGGTTAAGTATTGAACAGTTAAGGCCCTTCGTAAGCTCAAGAGAGGTGACTGAGTCTGACGAACAGAAACGGAAGAATAAGGAATGGGCTCAAATCGCGTGTGACTACACAGTACTCAACAATAGCTACAAAACTAGAGAGATACCTCTCTCTTGAACAGAAAAGGAAAGCCAACGAACTAAGAGAAAATTATTTTGTGAGCAAAATATATACTCTTTAAAAAACACGAATTCCTAATGTTGAGCACTTAAAACCTTCCACCTCCCGTTATGTTCCAGAATCCTCTACATATAAATGCAAGCAATCTGCCAAGGAAATTCCTGTATCTCACACTAACTTTGTATCACATGTACCCACAGACAAAGGCATGAGATCTAAGGAAGCGAAGAAGGTTCGATCTGGCTCAGCAAAGAAGACAACAGCCCCTGACAAGAAAAAGAGACCAGTCCCCAACCATTCTTCTCATGTTTCGAAATCTTTTGCATTTCCTAAAGTGACTTCTTGTAATGTCGCTGAACGTATTTCGTTATTTCATGCCCTAAATTCAAAATTTTGTCATGAAAACAATGCTGTACTTTCTTTCCTCACGTCAATCATTTCAACAAAAACGCTCCCACGTCGAATAGCACTCATTCTAAGAGCATATCACCCACGCCGTCCAATCATTCTAACAAATCGAAAATAAAGAATCACACTGCATCCAAGACCAAGCCGAACAAGAAATTAAATCAAAAACAGATTTGGATTCCTAAATCCGAACTGCATCTTATAGGAAAACGTCACGCTTGGATTCTTAGACCAATTATCCAACAACCTAGCAAGGAAACATATCTAGCAACGAACAAGTAACATTTAAACCCGCTATCAAAGAAGGGCCCATCTATAAATGGGTGCCTAAACTTACTTGATTTCTTTTGCAGGTCCGTCATGTGTGGTACTTAGATTCAGGTTGCTCCTCACACATGACTGGAAACAAAGAGCTGTTGAGCAACTTTTCTGAAGGATTTCTCGGAAAGGTCTACTTCGCAAACGGGCAATCTGCTTTCATGCTAGGGACGGGTGATCTCATCCATGACAGACTGACCATCAAAGGGGTGTCTTACGTAGAAGGCCTGAGCTACAATTTATTCAGCATCGGACGCTTCTGTGACAAAGGCTACAAGGTGAACTTCGAGACCAACAAATGTAGTGTCACAGATAACAATGGAAGAGAGTTACTCACTGGCTATAGGAAAACGAATCTCTACTCCATGATCTCAAAACTGTCCGACAGACGTGCCTCATCACTCGAGCCTCCCTACATCAGAACGATCTCTGGCATCAGCGACTTTCCCATCTCAACTTCAAAGACCTTAACAAACTGCGATCAGAAAACTTGGTCAAGGGACTTCCCTCGTTCAGATACCACAAGGAGCATCTCTGCTCAGCTTGCGAAATGGGAAAGATAAGGAAGGCATCTCACCGGACCAAACACATAGCCTCAACTTCCAAACCTCTCGAACTCATTCATATGGATCTGTGTGGACCTATGCGAACTCAGACCATTAATGGGCGAAAATTTGTGTTGGTTATTGTGGATGACTTCTCGCGCTACACTTGGACTAAATTTCTCAGAACCAAGGACGAAACTCCAGGTCTAATCATTGAGTTATCAAGACCGCTCAAAACCTCTACAAACTAAGTGTACAAATCATCAGAACTGATAATGGTACAGAATTCAAGAACAGAAAACTCAGTGACTTCTATGCATCACTTGGAATCACCCAACAGTTCGCAGCAGCTAAAACACCTCAACAAAATGGGGTAGTTGAGCGCAAGAACAGAACCTTAGTTGAAGCAACTCGTACACTCCTCATTCACTCTGGATTACCTCACTTCTTGTGGGCCGAAGCAATGAACACAGCTTGTTACACTCAAAATCGTGGCTCACTTCACAAGAGGTTCAATAGGACTCCCTATGAGTTGATAAATCGTAGAGTGCCAGACGTCTCATTCCTGAAAGTCTTTGGATGCAAGTGCTATGTGGCAAATGATCGTGAAGATAGAGGCAAACTTGACCAAAAGTATTCGAAGGCATACTGGTGGGATACTCAACAACATCAAAAGCCTATCGCATATATCTCAAGGAGAAAAGATCTGTTATGGAGAGCATTAACGTAACGTTTGATGAAGTAGACCGAGTCGTTTCTGCACAAATCAGTCCAGAACCAGGACTTCTACGAGAATTGACAAAGGATCAACCTAGCACTTCTTTGCGGGCGGAACTTCAAAAACAAATGCGTGAAATGACATGGAACTCGATCTCTTATTTGAAGATCTCTTCCCAAAGCCGCTACACCCACTGCTCCAACAACTTATGCGGCACCAGAAAATATTGATCATGCGGAGACTAGCAATGACAATACCCCCTACAATGGAAAATCTTCACCCTGATGACGATAGTGAACCCCCAACAGATACAGAGATCATATCCAGCTCAGGCGCTGAAACTCCTCAGCCCTATGATACAACAATAGAAATTTCATCAGGAGAGTGAGTAATGCCACAACCTGGAGAAGAAATAGAACATCAGGCTGATCAGGGTGGAGAAACAATACACGATACAAACACAGCTGGATCATCACAACCTAGTACCAGAAAGTGGACTCGAGCCCACCCAAACTCACAAATAATTGGAGATCCCTCCACTGGAGTAACCACTCGGGCATCAACGATAAACGAAAGCCTCTACTCCTGCTTTCTCAGTCAAAAGGAACCCAGTAAAGTAGCTGAAGCACTCGCCGATCCAGATTGGATAATTGCAATGCAGGAGGAAATCAATCAGTTTGAAAGGTTGCAAGTTTGGAATCTAGTACCTAGACCAGCTGGGAAAACAATATAGAGACTAAATGGGTGTTTAAGAACAAAAAGGACGAGCAAGGAGTTGTTATTCGGAATAAAGCAAGGCTGGTGGCAAAAGGTTACAATCAACAAGAAGGAATCAATGTGGTATATAAGGTTTTACCAACTCACGTTTGAAAGTAATCAAAGATCAAAAGGCTTATCCTATTTTTCACACAATACACACACTTGAAGGTGAGATCCTCTCCTTTTTATTCCATTAAAGCTCTTTGATTCCTTGTTTGGTGCAATCGGGACCAACAGTGGTATCAGAGCAAAACGTGGATCGATCTGCATTGATTTGAAAATCCAGTTTCGTTCGATTCCCAAGAAAGATCAAAGGTGTTTTTGGATATAAAAACACTTTCGGGCATTTTGAGCTCGTTTTGGGGTAGTTATGCCTTGTTTTTGTGTTTAAAAACCTTCCCCCAGATCAATTCTATGCCTAAGATGTTTTTTAAAAACACCTTTGGATCAGTTTTAAAGAGTTTTGAGCAAGATTGAAGCCCAAAATCTTTTCAGCAAAAGGACATCTCGGCCATCTCTGTTTTTTGGTCGATTTGACCTAGTTTCTTGTTGTTTTTTAGCTCACAAATCGGTCGATTATGTGTTTAGGAAAGAATTTCTGAATGGGTCAAGTTTGGCGATTTTGGATGAGATTTGAGCAAGAACGGGGACGATTTTAGGCAAACGCGTGAAAAGCAATGGAACAGTACTAAGATCGTTTTGACCGCAAATTTTGTGCTTAAAGTTCAAGTCCGCGAATTTCAATATCCGCGAAAAGTTGATCCCGAGAATTACTAAAACCGCGAAACTAACTTTCACTAATGCATTTTCGCAACTGCCTATGTTCAAAACCCGAGAAATTTAAACCGCGAAAACTTTCAATTATACTGCATTTTTTCGCAACTGCCTACTTTCAAAATCCGAGAATTTTTAAACCGCGAAACATTCACTTATACAGCATTTTTTCGCAACTGTTTACTTTCAAAATCCGAGAAACTTTCATCTGCGAAATTTGCTTACTCTTCATAATCCGAGAAATTCCATATGCGAGAAATCTCATTTCAAGAATTTATTTAAACCGCGAAAATTTTCATAACTTGCGAAATTTCATCTCAAGAATTTTCTCAACTGCTCACTTTCAAAAGCTAAGAAATATTTCTAAGTCCAAATTTTTGAAACTGAGAAAGTCTTTCAAAACCACACTTCAACTCTCGATGCGAAATTCTTATAACTTGCGAAATTTTCTTGCGAAGCTTTTAAAATTCTCAACTTGCGAAATTTTCATGCGAAACTTTAAAATCCGAGAAAATTTCCAACTGAGAATTTAATTTTTCTTCCGAGAATTCCTCTTTAAAACGCACAAACACTGAAATTTCTCAACACACAAATTCTCGGATAGTTCGCCATACAATCACGTCTCTTCAACTTGCGAATTTTCTAACGTTTGTTAAATTTTTCTAGGGTTAAAATTTTCTCGAGTTAAGTCTTTCTCAAATTTATTTAAGATTTGATCCTTACACTTTAGTCCTATCACCCTAGACCACTTTTGACATTAAAATATTTTTTCTCGCCTCAAATCTCGTTTTTAAATTTCTAGAACTTCTCCTAATTTCAAGATATATTTTCCTTCATACATTATCGACCATCACACACGCTCACTTAGTTCTAAGAAATTCTTTAAACAATTTCTTCTAAAAACTCTACACATTAAACTCATATTTCTCATCTCGTTCGTTACTAACTCTTTATATACAAGATCAAAACCACGGACGATTCGACTGCACCAACCATGTCTACCACGAATGACATCTCAACAGTGGGCTCCGACACCAGGCCTCCGATGCTGCGACAAGGCGACTACAGCATATGGACAAACCGGTTCCTCACGTTCATCAGGAACAAAGGCGCACCACTCTCTCAATACCTTCTGGACTCCATCTTCAACGGCCCAGCACAGTTCTGGACAATCATCCCTGCACAACCAAGCGTAAACCCTCCCATGGATGAACGCCGCACTCCAAGAGGTCCCATTAATGAGGATGAACAGGCTCGCGTACAGGCCGATGAGACTGCCAAAGGATATCTCTTCCAGGCTATGGGAACGAGGTCTACGCTCACATTGAGTGCTGCACAACTGCTAAGGAAATATGGGATGAAACTCGTGGAAATTATGGCAGGCACAACTGAGAGTGCTCAAGGGAGGAAATCAGCATGTCTCTCGCAGTATGAACACTTCCAGGCCTATGAAGGAGAGGAACCGCGTGACACATACCTCCGATACTTGAAGGTCATCAATGAACTCAAGAAAGCCAGGATCTCGAGGACAAATTCGATATCAACAACCGCTTCCTTGGTAGCCTCAAAACCACATTGGGGCAATGCAATAGTGATGATGATTCAGAGTAAGGACCTCTCTAACACATCCATCCATGCTCTCTACGACAGTATGTCTGCCTATGCTCCTTACGTGCAACCTCAGTCCACCAACACTCGAGTCGACCACTTGCCCTCCTCTCGAACAAGACCAATGAACGACCTTCCGTCACTAAGACCAAACAGAACAAGGGAAGCTACCAGCTGCTGTATCTGAAACCTCTTCAGGACCCGAAGCTGATACAGAATCTGATGAAGATGTTCGTGATCTACGCAAGCAACTGGCAATGCTCACCAAGTTGGTCTCAAAGAAGATCCGGAAAAAATCCTCATCCTCCTCCAATCGCCAAAGAACCTTTAGCGGCACCAAAAAGACCACTCCCACGGAGGAAGCTAAACAACAAAGAAAGAGGAGGAATCAGCACCTCTAAAGTCTGTGAAGTGCTTTCGATGTGGAAAGTCAGGCCACTTTGCCAGGGAATGCCACGCACCACGCATCAAGGACTCTGGCTACTACGACCATAAGGCCAGATTGACCCGCAAAATGGAAAGTGGGAAAGTTCTTCTCACCGAAGAGGCTGAGTGGGGTGAACGACACTTCAGAAGACGAGGAGCCTAAAGATGAAGATTGCTGCATGGCAAGGCTGGTCGAACAGGACGAGGACGAGGAGATGGGTAACACCGATGAGAACACAGCTAAGACTCCCACCCAACGCCGAGTCTGAGGTACGAATCTCACAACTCGATGATGTGTTTAATCACCGACACACCATTAACAAACCCACCGTAGACTCTAAGGATTATAATGAACTTAAGCTAAAATTTGAAAACAACTATGCCTTACTTAGTCTAAAAGTAGAAGAGCTCGCTTGTGCAACGAACGTCTAATGGCCTCTGAAGCGTTAGTCAAACGTCTGCAAAGCAAGAACAAACAAAGTGAGACTAAGGTTAAGGAAACTACACTAGCCATCAGTTCATGTGAAACTTCTCGCCTCCTGATGGCCTCCAATATGAACTGCTTACGAAGGAAAGAGTTAGGCTATACCGCAAGGGTGAAAGAACTGAAGAGCAACTCCACCTCAGGAAAAAGGCCGCACACATCTTATGCCTATTGAACCAACCAGTTGAAACAGAATTCTACGACGCCCGGATGGGAATCGGCCTGGCCAGCAACTGCGATCCAACGCCGCTAATTGTTAAAAGGTATAACATGTACAGTACATCATTCCTACAAACGAAGAAGGGTAATCCCTCACAGCTCATGCCGTTTGTAAGATCCTCCTCCGTTGTCCTTTCGGAAGAAAAAAGGGAACAGAACATTATCTGGGCAGAAATCAAGTATGACTACACAGAATTGAATAATAGAGATAAGACTAAGATATCTTCACTCTCGGAGGATGTCGAAACCTTACTCCCAACCAAAGAACAGGAAGTTGCTTTCCAAGATGCGCTCTCTCGCACCTACATCCCAAAGAAACTACTACTCATAGCAGAACTAGAACGAACACTAGAATTAGAAAGGAAGGCCTTTGCAAAGGAGCGAGATGAACTACTTAGCAAAATCTTTACACTAGAACAATTTCCCAATACGAACTATCCCTCTACGTCGAGTCAAGTACCCGATTCTCAAACATGTAAATGTAAGACGATGGCGGAGATGACTCCTGAAGCTGAAACTTGTTCAAAACACTAACTCTCGTATTCCTATGGATACAGGGAATGAGCGTTCGACGTCTTTGGAAGGAAGTTCATTGGAATAAAGGAGGACCCGCTCTTCGATGACAAGAAGAAAAGACCATCCTATATTCGTCTTTTCAACCATGTACTGAATCTCAACATCTCAAGGACGTAGATAATTATGTTACCAGAACGTATCTTTCCTTTGACAAACTAATGTCTATGTGTTGCTGCAATGACTTTATTCTTCCACGCTTTCATGAATATGAGGCACACGAACACGCAACACTCCGACCAAAAAGCAAACCTCCTCTACAACGCCCCTGCATTCTCCCAGTTCATCTACGCCCACGGTTAAGCGAAAACGCCATCCAACGCTGAATACAAAGTCACCTACTGCTCGCACGCAAAAGATGACTAAAACCAAAAGGCGACAACAACAACCAAAACCTTCACGTCAATTCACAAATAAGACAACGTATATGCAAGCGCAAGTTAGGCAAATATGGTTAGAAAAACCATAATCCCACCTCCTCAAACAAATCACAAAGGGAAAGCTAAATTAGATCCAACACAACCTGATTTAGACCCCACATTTCCCGTTAAGCGCATGAAAATTTTACTTATATCACAAGAAGGTCCCGTCCGTAAACAGGGACCCAACATTTGCTGATGATTGCAGGTCTGTCATGTGTGGTATCTAGACTCGGGTTGCTCCACACACATGACGGGGAACAAAGAGCTGTTGAGCAACTTCTCCGAGCGCTATCTCGGAAGGGTCTCCTTCGGAAACAGTCAAATGGCGCCAATTCTCGGAACTGGTGATCTTGTCCATGACAAACTGACGATTAAGGGAATCTCTTATGTCGAGGGTTTGAGCTACAATCTCTTCAGCATTGGTCGTTTCTGCGACAAAGGATACAAGGTTCTCTTCGAATCTGACATCTGCAGCATTATAGATGCCTCGGGACAGCCTCTTCTTTTCTGGAACGCGCACGTCTCACCTTTACGTACTCAATCTTACAACCTCTCGACCAATATGCCTTCTCTCTCGAGCCGCACCCAAGTTGAACGATCTATGGCACCGGCGTCTTTCCCATCTCAATTTCAAGACCATCAACAAACTGCGTCAGAATAAACTCGTCAACGGTCTACCCCAACTGACATATCATAAGGAACACCTTGCTCTGCCTGTGAATGTGGGGAAGATGAAGCGATCGTCTCACATCTCCAAGGAAACACCGTCCTCTAAGCTTCTCCTCGAGCTCTTACACATGGATCTATGTGGCCCAATACCTACGGCCACACTCGGAGGAAGACGGTATATTCTTGTGATTGTCGACGATTTTTCACTCTACACGTGGACGAAACTCATTCGTACAAAGGATGAAGTTCCTGATATAATCATCGAGTTTGTTGTTGTACGTCCCAAACTCTTCATCAACAGAAGGTTCGGATTATCAGAACTGACAACGGAACTGAGTTAAGAACAAGAAGCTCAGTGATTTCTATGCCACTCAGGGCATCACCCAGCAGTTCTCAGCTGTGAAGACACCGGAACAGAATGGTGTCGTTGAGCGTAAAAATAGGACATTAGTTGAAGCAGCTAGGACTCTCCTCATCCAATGCGGCCTTCCTCATTCTCTTTGGGGCGAAGCTATTCAAACGGCTTGTTGCACACAAAATCGGGCTTCAATCCACAAGAGATTCAACCGCACCCCATACGAGATGCTTAATAACCGTCGTATCCCAGATATCTCTATCTAAGGGTCTTCGGTTGTCGATGTTTGTGGCCAATGATCGCCAACATCTTAGGAAGCTTGATCCAAAAGTACTTGAAGGAATCTTTGTTGGATATTCGCTGAACTCGAAGGCATACAGAGTCTATCTTAGGGAGAAACGATCAGTAATAGAGAGCACAAATGTCACATTTGACGAAAGCGAAGGTGACCTCATGGCTTCTGCTCATATCAGTCCAGAACCAGGTCTTCTACAGTCGTTGACAAAAGGTCAACCTTCAACGACGGGAATCTCCTCATCTGAGGGCAATTCTGGTGAACTGGATCTCGATCTACTCTTCGAGTACTTCTATCCAGTCCCCAAGACTCCCGTCGCCACCACTCAAACTACCGCTGCACCTACCCCACCAACACCACCAGCTATCAGCGATGATGTCGTCCCGCCAAATTTGGATGATCTCAATCTCAACGAAGACGACATTTACCCAACCCTGGGAACATTGCTGATCCTGATGCTGAACCTTCTCAATCTACTACGGTTGAGATCTCTTCTTCGGACACCGGACCCCAATCTAACGAACCTCCAATCGATACAAATGCGGTCAGCTCCTCACAAACCAATGTACCACTTTGGGCTCGCTCTCATCCTATCGATCAGATTATTGGGAATCCCACATCGGTGTTTCGACGCGTTCGGCTATGATGAATGAAAGTCTGTTCGCTTGCTACCTCAGTCAAGCCGAACCATCACGAGTAGCTGAAGCTCTCAATGATCCTGATTGGCTGATTGCAATGCAGGAGGAAATAAATCAGTTTGAACGTTTACAAGTTTGGGAACTCGTACCACGACCTCACAATAGATCCATTATCGGCACAAAGTGGATCTTCAAGAACAAAAAGGATGAAGACGGTGTTGTCATCCGCAATAAAGCAAGACTTGTGGCTAAGGGGTACAACCAACAAGAAGGCATCGACTACGATGAAACTTTTGCCCCAGTTGCTAGGATCGAAGCCATACGAATTTTTCTTGCCTTTGCTGCACACTAGAACTTTAAAGTCTACCAAATGGACGTGAAGACTGCATTTCTGAATGGGTTTCTCAAGGAAGAAGTGTACGTTGATCAACCTGAAGGGTTCTTGAGCGAAGAGTTTCCTCATCACGTATATCGACTCTACAAGGCCCTCTACGGACTAAAACAGGCTCCCCGAGCTTGGTTATAACGTCCTTTCAGACTTCCTTGTTCAGTCTGGATTCAAGAAAGGATCTCTGGATACAACTCTCTTCACCAAGCGGAGTGGGCCGGACATCATGATTGTACAGATTTACGTCGATGACATCATTTTTGGATCGACTGAACCACAACTGTGTGAAGAGTTCGCAGAATTGATGAAGGAGAAGTTCGAAATGAGTATGATGGGCGAGCTGAATTTCTTTCTTGGTCTCAAGTAAAGCAACTCCCCGACGGAATCTTCATCAATCAGTCCAAATACATCCATGACATCCTCGAGAAATATGGAATGAAAGATGCAAAGACTGCTGCTACACCTATGTCACCCTCTGGCCGACCCGACGCGGACCCATCTGGTGCTCCCGTTGATCAAACCGTCTATCGAGGGATAATAGGCTCTCTTTTGTACCTCACTGCTAGTCGACCGGATATCGTTCTCTCGACAGGAATCTGCGCTCGTTTTCAGGCAACACCGAAGGAATCCCATTTCAATGCTGTCAAAAGGATTCTCCGCTATCTCAAAGGAACACCCAATCTGGGTTTGTGGTACCCCACTCGATCGGACTTCAAGCTGGTTGGATTCTCTGACTCGGATTACGCAGGATGCAAGATGGATCGAAAAAGCACCTCTGGAGCTGCACACTTCTTGGGCGGTAAACTCGTGAGTTGATCGTCTCGAAAATAAAACTGTGTCTCAACTTCGTCAACGGAGGCAGAATATGTCGCCGCCGCTAGTTATTGTTCACAACTTTTGTGGATGAGAATCCAACTACGAGATTTTAATTTTCATGTTGATAAAATTCCCATCTATTGTGACTCAAAGAGTGCGATTGCGATGACGAGTAATCGGTACATCACTCGAGAACGAAAACACATAGATATTCGTTACCACTTCATCAAAGAACATGTCGAACAAGGGACCATTGAATTGCACTACGTCACAACCGAAGATCAACTGGCCGACATTTTCACAAAACCGTTGGATGTCAAACGATTCCAATACCTAGTGACTATGTTGGGCATGTTGAATATTCAGTTGTGATCAATCGACCCTACATGAACTTTGATAAAGTGTACATATTTCCTTTTCCACTTCACTCCATTGTCTATGTGTCTTCTAAATTATGTCTTTTGAGGGGGAGTTTTCGATTAAGGGGGAGCGTCTGATTTTTCCATTTTTTTAAAGGAAAGTTTTCGATTAAGGGGGAGCTTCTGATTTTTCCATTATTTAAAAAGGGGAGTTTTAGATTAAGGGGGAGTTTCTGATTTTGCTTATTTAATAAAAAAAAAATTTGGGTTGAAATTTTAAAGTAAACTGAGTCAAAATTGGACAGATTAAAATGTTTTGGGTTGAATTTTTAATTTTCTGATCAAACAGGGTCAAAATTGGACCAATTGAACTTCAATTGGACCCAATTTTGACCAAGCCCGCGAAAATCAGATCTGGACCCAGCTTTGACCAAGCCCACGAATTTCGGCCCATTATTTCGCATGAACAGTCACTAAAACCCCTAAAACCCCAAAACCCTTAACGTTGTTCACAATCCTAAAATTCCGAGAAAATTCAAAAATTTCGCAACCCTTTTTTTCAAAAATTTCGCAACACCTCGCATCGTCGTCGTCGTCAAATCTGCTTTCAAAATCTGTTTCCTGCTAACTCCATTGTCGCAAATCAGCGTTTCGGTATGACTACACCTCAAATAAATCAATTTCCATTCATTTTATCCTGTTTTGCCCCGTATTGGTTAAATCTGTTAGGTTAGGATTAATTTTTCTCGGCTCTGAATCGAACGCATGTTAGGTTTTTGATGTTTAATACCCCCAAATATGCATTGCCCATCCAATTACGAGTCGATTGAGTCCAGATTATTGCATTTTGGTTGAAATTTGAGTAGGTCTAAGGCAAAAAATCACTGCGTCGTTTCGCACGCTTTCGCATTGTGTTCTTCACCGAGAAAAATTCTCAGAAAAATGCTTTAAAAATTGCTTTAAAGTTAAAACGTAAATTTCTTACGTTGAAATTTTCGCTACTACAGTGAGTGAGGTCCCGCGAAATTTTTATCCGAGAAATTTCTAGCGTTAAAATTTTCGCTGCTACAGTGACTAAGGAAATGCGAAACTTTCGTCCAAGAATTTACATGTGTTAAATATTTTTTTTCGCTGCTACAGCATGTTAAGTCCCGCGAAAGTTTATCCGAGAAAATCTTTTTCCTCACGCCATAACTTTCTCTGCTACAGTGACTTTAGCCCCGCGAAATTCTCATACACTTCACTTCACATTACATCTTTTTGCATCTTCACTATTTCGCAACCACAGTGAAACACAAAAATCTCTCAATGCACAAAGCTTTTTCCTTCCGTGAAACTTTCATATAACTTGCGAAAAATCTTAATATCTCTTGAGAAAATATTTCAACCGAGAAACTTTTGGATATCCTTTGAAATTTCATAACTTGCGAAAATTTTCCTTAGATGCGAAAACTCAGGGACAAACTGAATGCGAAATCTCTTTGATACATACGAAATTTCACTCTGAAGGCGAAAACACTTCAACATGCGAAATTTTCATTATATGCGAAAATTCATGGATAGACTGAGTGCGAAATTTCCTTGAAATATGCGAAAATATCTCTCGATTTGTCTATGTAAGATAATTTGCGAATTTTCTCATTACATGCAAAAAATTTGGACAACTTGCGAGATTTCTTAACTTGCGAAAATTTTTCATACTTGCGAAATTCTACTCAGTCTGCGAAAATTTCTCACGACATGTCTATGTGCTATCACTTGCGAAAATTTCCTAATGCATGCGAAAATTTTCTCTATCTGCGAAATTTCCTTGATATGCGAAAAGTAACATTACGTGCGAAAATTTCTACGTGTTACACTTAGCAAAATTTCCACCACATGCGAATTTTTAAACTAAATGCAATTTTTTTTTCTCGACATATCTATATTTGATAATCAGCGAAATTTCCGTTGCATGCGAAAGTTTTGATAACTTGTGACATTTCATAATCTGCGAAAGTTTTCACTACGTGCGAAAATCTAACACTACATGCGAATTTTTCCAATAACTGCGAAAGTTTTCACTACGTGCGAAAATCTAACACTACATGCGAATTTTTCCAATATCTGCGAAACTTACTCTCGGCCTGTCTAAGTGCGATAATCTGAAAATTTTCTCATTAAATGCGAAAATTTTGGACAAATTGCTAAATGTCTTAACTTGCGAAAAATTTCCTGCGCGAAATTCTACATTAAATGAATTTTTTTTTTCTCGGCCAGTTAGTTTTATTTATATCCTTACGACTTTGCGCACTTGTTTGTTTCACTTTTTTGTTATACCCACAAATTACGTATATCCATTTTCTCGCAGCTTAGTCCGTACTAATCATGTTAAAATTACTGTCAAGCACAGATATGACTAGCAAAAATCAAGATACAATTGAAGCACTTGAGGCAGCAGCACTCCAAAGGGACATCGCTCGCATCGAGCTCAATACTCTAACATATGTTCCACCAATCGAGCAGATCTTCCCAACAAGTCAATGGGCGGCCTTGGTTCCCAACAATTACATGGTGGACTTGGACAGCTTTCGGTGCGATGCCCCATCATTATCGAAATCCTCAAAGGGCACCCACTTCGCCACGCCCTCACTCATGGCGAGCCAGAAGCACAAGTGTATCTTCAACAATTCTGGCACACGTTGCAGATAGCTGGACCACTCCACCTTGCTAAAAACTTATCCGCCATAATTGATCAAGAAACGGTGGTCCTCACTCGAAAGATACTCCAAGAAGTGCTTCAACTCCCTGTCTACTCCTCATACGACCCGCTACCAACCCATGAACAACTCATCGAGGACATAGACGGCTGGGCTATCAACCAGAAACCAAGAAGAAGAAGGGCCCACTTGTCCTCAGTGAAGTCACCACCCGCAACCTACCTCAACCGTGGCGAACGTTGTACCTGCTGGTGAACAAATGCATGTCAGGGAAGCATGCTGGTCAGGACCGCGGAAACTTTCAAATCCTCACCATCCTCACCGGCATCGCCCACAACCGCAAGTACAACTACGCCGACATCATAGGGTTGATCTCGTCTCCATGATCCAACGTCGCGACCGGGAAGTCGCCAAGGGAGTCACAAACCGCTTCGTCCCCTACATGCGGTGGCTCCCAGCTCTCATCAAACATTTCCGCTTGCACTCCACCAACATTCGCCTCCGCCCGGCAACGGAACACTTCCAAATCCCCACTGTCGAGAAGTTCGCCAAGAAAAACACTCCGGCGAAAGATCGACACGCAATGATAATCCCAGACGACGTCCTCGCCTACGCCGACCCGACCAACCTGTACGTCCAAGAATACCGTGCCTCTACAGCCTCTTTCCGCGAAAGCCCTCATCCACTATCCACTGTCCCTACGGCGCAGATCAACCCCACTGCTCCTAACCCCGGGACTAGCCAAAACCCCATCACCACCTCCAAAAAGTCATCGAGTCGCGCCGCATCCTCTTCCACCCGCGCTCCGAAAAACGGTCGCGAGAGGATGACGTAAGCCGCCCCACGGAGCGTCGATCGAAACAAAAACACGATCGACCTCCTCAGCCACATATAAGCCGAGCCGAACCAATAGGTATAGGAGGTGATGTGTTCACCTCCCGAGTAGAAGACGTGGCATCTGGCTCAACCACGCAAACGACCCCACCAATCCACTTATCTTCCTCTCTACAGGAAGATATTTCATTCCACGAGGAGCCACGTATGCCATCGACATCCCGCTTGGAGATAGTCGATGTTGAAACAAGCAGTCCCTCGCCTCAGACTGCATCCTCTTCATGCACATCGAGTATAGTGCCCTCACTCCCCATAGTTTCATACGTTTCTAGGACACATACACCTTCTATCGCACTACATAGTCTTCGTGATTCTGTCAGAACGCTCGGTGATGTCTCTGTGACTGAGAGCGGAAGACCTAGTACGGCCAGCATCACAACAACCGTGAGCCTAGGCCATCAATTCGATTGAGTCTGTCGCATCGATGATGCCAACGGGAATTCTGAGTGACCCCGTCTTTTCCCGTCCTGTTCAAACGGGCGGCCGATCGGCTATCTTCTCCGATTCGGTGACAGTTGGAACTCTTCGTGATTCCAACTTGTTAAACTTACCCAGTTCGTGACTGAGACCGCGTTAGAGACTCGTCTTCAAGAGTTTGCAAAGACTCTTGAGACGTTTATCCTCGATAAAGTCTACGCGCGTCTCGATGCGTCCACCATCGACAAAGGCAAAGGTGTGGCCCCGGAGACGCCACCACCAACTCAAGATGTGGACGCTGATGCTGTTCTCTCCTCCATCTCCGCAAAGGAACTCTTCTACATCCTACGAGCAAGATTCGAGTCAATGGCGGAAACTCGACGAGGAGGAACAGCAGATGAAGAGGATAATGACTCAACCGATGACTTGCCGCACTCAAGGCGAGTCGAGCGGGATCAGGCGCGACGATCAAGACGATGATCAAGATCGCCGCGAGGGGGAGAATAGGCCGCAAGCCCCACAAGCTCAAGGACCCATACAATCGACGCCGCCCTCCTCCTCTGCACCTGAAACAACGCCCGCAGAAACCTCACACCCCACTAGCCAAAAAGCCCACCCTATCAACCCCGAGTCACCAGCCAAATCACCCTCACCTACTACCGTCTCCGAAACTCTAACTGTCACATCGGCATTAGAGACCACAACCACCACATCTACACCAACCGACGCCAAATCATCCTAGCCAAAACCATCACCTCATCCGAACCACCAGAATCTCCACCACAACCATCTCCACAATCCTCAAACTCCTCCGACGCAACACCTTCGCCACCACACAGCCATACCCCTCTCAACACCGATTCCAATGTAACTTCCGAGGATGTCTACTGCGCACAGAACGAGATCGAGGCCTACATCTTCAACGATGAATGGCTGTACACACCCGTCGATGCAGTAGCAGCCAGGAAGTTAGTAGATAATGCTCGACGTCTGCTAAAGGAAGCCTCGCTCACGCTAATCAACACTGCGGACAACGAGAACGGAGAGGAGTACGATGCAGAACCTGCCGAACTCGAGAACATCCTACAATTTCAAGCGCAGCAAGCTGAGGCTCCTGCTGCTCAACCGGATGTGCCCACGGCGGATATACCAGAAGCACCGTGGGAAAATAAGAAGATCACCGCGCCATTTCAAGAGGAGATCAGGAAAAGGATCTGGCGGTGCAAGGAGCAAATCATCACGACCTTCAACGAATATGAGCTAATGAACATTCAAAATTGGAGGAGGAAAAGAAGAAGCTCTATCGATGGAGCCTTCTTTGCCACAAGTGCACAAAGAGGACGCTGTCCGATGAAGAAAACATCGCTCTGGAAATGAGTCGGGCCCCCATCTGCAAGTCACTGACCTTCGCCAAGAGTCGAAAGGACGTGTTCACTATCCAGTGTTCACGGTAATGAGGCAGGACGAGAGCTGCTGTGAAGTAAGCGAGGCGGACTTCAAATATCTGCGCTTAGGTGATCTGTACAACATGCTGGAATCCATGAAGCAGTTCAGACTCGTCCTCAGAAGTTTTCGGGTCATCTCGTACGGGCTGAACCGGTCACCATGGGTTATGTGGCTCTCAAGCGCCACATGCTCCGACAAGTCAGATTCTACGCCACCCACGACCTGCAGATGGCGGTGGAGCACAACCTGAAGAAGGTGAACTTGACTCGCCCATCTTTCAAGAACGCAGACGACTACGAGAAGGCGATGTGATCGACGGAAATGATCCGGCGGTTGCCTACTCGAACTACAAAGGAAAAATGAGGCTGTTGCGCTGCTCCGAAGTGGCAAAGTTCTCGGATGGAACGCTCACCATCATCCAAGACAAACTCATGAGGATTTGCCGCATCCTTTCGGAAGAAGATCCTCTCTGCCGATCCAAGTTCGCGAAGCTCATTGACGCTATAGCTGATCGAATGGTACTTCGAAGGAATCTCCGCGCCTTCGAGTTCAAGCTAGGGCTTCGCGAAACACTCACACGCTAATCCACCATCCCAACGCCCAAGATCCAAGACTCCCAACAATTGACACAAAGGGGGAGATTGTTAGGATATTAGTGATTGTGTCAATAGTTTAAGTCTTGGGATTAATTTTGTAATTAACCTTTTAGCTTGGGCTTTGGACTATAATGTAATTAGTTAATATTTAGTGATTGGGCCTTAATATACCTAGGGTTAATGTGGTATATAAGGTTTTACCAACTCACTTTTGAAAGTAATCAAACATCAAAAGGCTTATCCTATTTTTCACACAATACACACACTTGAAGGTGAGATCCTCTCCCTTTTTATTCCATTAAAGCCTCTTTGATTCCTTGTTTGGTGCAATCGGGACCAACACATTGTCCATCAAAACTCTCTAACACTTATGGACAAAAAGGTCAACATTCTCCCCTTTTTGATGATGACATGTAATTGATGCAGCACAGAAGCATGTAAGCATGTTCGATTACGCAAGTCCTAGCGCATATGTCTGAGTGTTCCATAATCACAAACAGAGCATATGATATTTCCTTATCAAAGATCATACATATTTGCTCCCCCTGCCTAAGTGCAGTTATCTATATGACATGCGAAGATATATCATGAAATTTTCAAGGTTATATTATGAGTGCAAAATTTCGAGATTACCTGTGAGTGTGCTCCCCCTGCCTAAGTGCGCATTTTCCAAGCATGATTCAAGCAATCAGATAATCATCACAGCAGGCACTTAGCACTTATCAAGAACTCTCACACACGTTAATTATCACAGATAAGTATCAGAGTATTACTATATCAGAGCATAAGATCAGAAAACGCCGTATAAGGGCATCACCGATATATCCAAAGATCAGAGCAAATATTAAGCACATCATAAGAGCAGAAGATATATATCATAAGAGCAAAATATTATATATTAGGGTTCAATTAACTTCCCTACACAAAACGAGCTTCCAACAACCCCAACCACTTAGATACTTATGCCTAAACTTACCTTACTTTACTCCCCATTCAGCATCAAAAATGGAGTGACACCTAAAACCCAAACTAGAGACAGAAAGGAATATCCTAAAGGCAACTAGGATCAGAGCGGAAGGCAGCATACTGGCTTGAAGAACCCTCAGAATCAGAGGGCTTTGGAAGGGATTTCTTGATGAGCTTCGAAAGCTTGGATAGCTTGAGCGACAATTCAGTGTATTGCTCTTTGATCTTTCGGAATCGCTTCTGATTATCAGCTTTGATATCAGAGATATCAAGGCATATCGCGGAGATTCCGGCCTTCTCGACGTTGAGCTCGTCCTCGTAGTCGTCGTCGTCGCTCTTGACCTTTGCCTTCCCCTTCGAGACGGACCTTTTCTAGGCACTGTCCACTGACCTATTTTCCTTGGCCTTAAACCAACCCTGACTTTTCGAGTAGTGAATCCCCATGCACTTCAGAGTCACTAGATCCATGACGTGAACGGCCCTGTCTTCCCATGCTGGCGGCATAAGTATACCTTCACTTTCAAGGAAATGAGTGAGCAACATTCCATAGGGAAAAGCCTTGTCTTTACTTTCAAAGGCCTGGATCATGTGCTTCAGGATCACATACCCGAGGTTGAATTTGCGGTTCTGGGATATCATGTAGACAGCGTACGTGCTCATGAAATTCATCGTTGTCGAGTGACATCCGTTACCGATTTTCACACTCCACAAGGTCATGTTGAGGAGTTTGTGCAGAAAGAAGAAATCAATGGGCAGTTGGTTTAGGGCTTCACCGTCTGAGAACCGAGGCTTACTACGGGTGTTCCAGAGGGTCTGTAGGACATCACTGAGGTTGAATTCATCAGCGTGGCACCAGTCGTTCATGTCGTAATGGCATAAGGGTTCATCAGGAACTCCTAGCATCTTGTTGATTTTCTTCGTGGTCCAATGGATCCTGCCTCCCAGGACATAGGAGCGGACGTTGATGTGCTCTTCATGCTCATCATAGTCGAAGCTTGCGTAGAAAAGCTTGACGGCCTCAGGTAGTAGGGTTTGTTGATACTCAGGAATTCTTCCCAGCCGAAGTCTTTGAGCCAGGTGATAACTGTTCCAGCAGGCAACTTGTCGAAGGCAACACCGCGACCTCGA
This sequence comes from Craterostigma plantagineum, assembly GCA_027422505.1. NCBI lineage: Eukaryota > Viridiplantae > Streptophyta > Magnoliopsida > Lamiales > Linderniaceae > Craterostigma > Craterostigma plantagineum. The sequence goes on along the minus strand of JAPQWV010002941.1, from coordinate 13,180 downwards.
GCGATATCTCTGTTGCTAAAACTTTTGTAGGTGGTGCGGTTACTTTCCTCCAGAAAGAGGGCTTCAACAGGAATATCCTTTGGTTTTGACAGATCGATAGAAGGGAAGCCAAAAGATTTCGGGGTCGGCTGTGGAGATGGCTGGGCTTGTTCAAGTGGTGAAGGAGGTTTCTCAAGAGTTGAGGTTCGCGAAGGCGGTTTCTGGGTTTCTTCAGGAATATCTTCAGGGTTCTCTTGACTTGAGGCAGACTTTTCAGGTTCGGGCGATTTAACGGGGGTTTGAGTAGGAGTGAGGCTGGACTTCTTGGTCTTCTTCTTCTTCCTTTTGGCGATTTTGGATGGAGAGGAGACTTTTTCAACGGACTTGGCTTTAGAACGAGTTTTCCTAATGGAGGATGATGAGGGTGAGACTGGTTCAGGGGATTTTGGAGGAGAGTCGGGCAGAGTTTCGTTGGACAGGGGTTCTTTTCGTTTACGGCTGGAGGATTCCATAGCAGCGGTTTTGGATCCGGAAGTTTTCACCATTTAAATAGCTTTGGGTTTGAGAGGAAGTTTGGAGAAGATGATGAGGAATGATGAAGATCGAAAGTGGTTCTTGGTTTTTAGGGATGAAAGGGTCGGTTTATTTTGAGAAAGGATAAGGATGGATTTTAAAATTCGAATTTTGAAATTTAAACAGGGAAGGGGGAAAGCTGTCAGGATGTCAGAATCACACGGTGATTTGACGGAATCTCATAATTATGGAAAGGATGGGTCAGAGCTGAATAGGAAGGATTTTTAAATATCCGAGTTTCCTAAAATAATTGCGCGGCTGGAATGATATCTCAATGAATATCTTCCTAAAGTATCGCAGTCACATTCTAAGGAGAGATTTGGAGATTCAAGAATCCTAAAATAGCATTGGTGACTAAAAGAACGATCTTACTATGACATTTTCCTAAAATACTAAAATGGCACTTAATGATAAGGGCGATGAGATACGAAATAGTCGAGGGCCGAAAGGATGTCCTAGATTAAGATAACTACGAATTTTTACCTAATATAGCATATCCTAGAGTAAATGGCAGAATTATGCAGATTTACTAACTTTATTTAGCTCGATGATTCCCAATCGATCACGGATGTCGCAAAATCTTGCCTCAATTAGGGGCTTCGTGAAGATATCAGCAAGCTGATCATTTGTTCTTAGGAATTCCACACTGATATTCCCCTTTTGAACATGGTCTCGTATAAAATGATGTTTAACATCTATATGCTTAGTACGAGAATGATGCACGGAATTCTTAGTAATACTAATGGCACTAGTGCTATCACACAGAATAGGAATTTTGTCATAACCTAACCCAAAATCACAAAGGGTTTGTTTCATCCAAAGAACTTGTGGACAACAATTTCCTAAGGCCATATATTCAGCTTCGGTTGTGGAGAGAGCGATAGCATTTTGCTTTCTACTAGACCAAGTTACCAGGGAATTTCCAAGTAATTGGCAAGTTTCGCTAGTACTTTTCCTATCTTCCCTATAGCTAGCATGGTCGGCATCAGAATATCCCATTAATGGGAAGTCATCCGTATAAGAGTACCACAGACCAAAATTAACAGTACCCTTGATATATCTAAGTATACGCTTGACTGCTGTCAAGTGTGATTCCCTAGGGTCCGACTAATATCTCGAACACATACCAACAGCAAACATGATATCAGGGCGACTAGCAGTTAAGTAAAGAAGGCTTCCGATCATACCTCGATATTCTGTTTGATCAACTGGTGTACCTGATTCGTCACAGTCTATTTTGGTGGTCTGATGCATAGGGGTGGAAATTTCTTTGGAATCGCTCATCCCGAATTTAGTCAGTAATTCCTTGCTGTACTTCGTCTGGGATACAAAGGTTCCATTGTCAAGTTGCTTTATTTGCAACCCGAGAAAGTAGTTCAGCTCACCCATCAAGCTCATCTCAAATTCCTTCTGCATAGACTTAGAGAATTCCTCGCAAAGAAGGATATTAGTACTTCCAAATATGATCATCAACGTAGATTTGGACCAGTATCATGTGATCACCTTCATACTTAATAAACAGTGCGTTATCAATAGTTCCAGTCGAAAATCCTATGTCACATAGAAACTTACTTAATCTTTCATACCATGCCCTAGGAGCCTGCTTTAAACCATATAATGCTTTATTCAATTTAAAAACATGATTTGGAAAGTCTTCTCTAGCGAAACCAGGTGGTTGTTCTACATAAACTTCCTCATTTATAAAGCCATTTAAAAATGCACTTTTTACGTCCATTTGAAAAAGTTTAAAGCATGCATATGCATGTAAGACACGTATAGACTCTAATCTAGCTACCGGAGCAAAAGTTTCATCGAAATCAATACCTTCCCCCTGGGAATAACCTTTTGCAACTAACGTCGCTTTGTTTATGGTGATATTACCGTGTTCATTGAGTTTGTTGCGAAAGACCCATTTGGTTCCTATGATTGATTTTTCGTCCGGTCTCTCTACGAGTGTCCATACTTGGCTCTTTTCGAACTGAGATAGTTCATCTTCCATGGCAGAGACCCAAGATATATCGTCTAGAGCTTCATGGACCGTCTTTGGTTCCATCATTGAAAGCAGTACATCATGGGATTCCTCCGTATCCTGATTTCGTGCAGTTGCTCGGGTTTTGATTCCAGATGTGATATTTCCTATTACTTGATCTGTTGGATAACTGGAAGCATGTTTCCATTTTCTACGTTGTTGTTCATCAGCTTCTGGTTCCAGTGTCTCAACGTTTTTGTCTTTCGGAATATCTTCCTCAGTGTCCTTAGTATCCTGCAATTTTGCACAAGGCAAATATATACCTTCCTCATCAGTAGCATCTGCGTTAGGTATCTCATCAAAGGTAACATGTATGGATTCCTGAAAAGTCAGCTTTCTTTTATTGTAAACACGATATGCCTTAGAATGAAGACTGTAACCAAGGAATATCCCATCATCTACCTTAGAGTCAAATTTTCCTCTCATCTTTCAAGATAAAACATTTACATCCAAATACACGAAAGTAGCCTATATTTGGAGTTCTACCATGCCAGATTTCATAAGAAGTTTTCTTTAATATTGGCCTAAGGAAAACACGGTTAGACACATAACAAGTTGTACTAACAGCTTCCGCCCAGAACTGTTTAGAAATATCATACTCATGTAGCATAGATCTAGCCATTTATTGTAATACCCAGTTTTTACGTTCAACTACGCCATTCTATTGGGGAGTTATAGGGGCAGAGAAGTTATGACTATATCCATATTGATCACAGAGAGATGCAAATGATTTACTATCAAATTCCAGTACGTTATCACTGCGTATCCTACATAAATTCATTTCTCTTTCATTTTCAAGTCTCTTTACTAGCGATGCAAAGTTATCTAATGCCTCATTCTTATGTGCAAGGAATATCACCCATGTATACCTGGAATAGTCATCAACTATGACAAAGGCATATCTTACCTCGCAGAGACATCGTCTGAACAGGACCGAAAAGGTCGAGATGAAGTAGTTCCAGTGGTTTGGATGTGGATATCATATTCTTTGCCTTGAACGATGTCTTGGTCTGCTTACCCATTTGGCAAGCCTTGCACGTTTAGTCCTTGACGAACTTTATGTTAGGAACACCTCGTACCAGTGCATTGCTTGTAATATGAGACAGTAGTTCCATGTTGGCATGTCCTAAGCGTCTGTACCATAACCAGGTGTTATCCTGTGTAACTACTAAGCACTTGACATTCTGGTCAGTGATATCATGAAGAGTAATACAGTAGATATTTCTATCCCTAGATGCACTAAATAACACCTTATTATCATTTCTAACAACACACTTATCATTTTCAAAAGTTATCGTATGACCCTTGTCACATAATTGACTAATGCTAATGAGGTTATGTTCTAGATTCTTAACTAACCATACGTCATCTATAGTAGTATGTAAGGTGTTACCGACAGTTCATACTCCAATAATCTTAGCTTTTATGTTGTCGGCGTAGGTGACATATCCTCCGTCATATGCTTTCACCGACACAAACTTACTGATATCACCTGTCATATGGTGGGAACACCCACTGTCGAGTTACCACTTGTTTTTCTTGTTGGATTTTCTTCTTTGTACCTGCATGAATCAGTTCTTTTCTGAGGTGCCCAACTTTGATTGGGTCCTAAAACGTTAATAGCAAAGTAACTCCTGTTAACACGTGATATATCATGGGTCACAGACTGTGATCTCATAAACACAGGTAGGCCAGTGTTAGAAACTTGATTCTCAGGAACCTGCTTTAGTCTCCAGACATATCTAGATTTTTCAGCTCTCTTCAAAAAACAGTTGTTAGAATAATGACCATGAGGACCGCATGAAAAACACTTAGGCTTTTTAACAGAAGGTGGTGCAACGTGTTCATGTGTCATGGAATATCATATCCCTGATTTTCCGACATTCCGAGGAATACTGAGTAACATATCAAGATTTTGTTTTCCTTCAAGAAGTCTATCGACAGTACGAGATTTTTCTCTAAGGAATTTTTAAGGATAGAGATATCTCTAGATATATCACTATTTTGTTTTTTAAGCTCTTCACAATTACGCAAGGCCTTTTCTTCCTTTAGGGTTTCTAGCTCAGCTCTCACTCATTCATTTTCTAGAACCGTTTGGTGCTTTTCGCTAGCTACGTCATTTCGTTGACTAACCAATTTCTTTACTTGTGAGTTGAGCGACTTAATCCTCCTCTCTGCGTTTTGAATTATTTCAAACATCTCTTCCTTTTCGTCTACTTCAGGGACTGAGGAAGCGTTATCATGAGATTCATCTTGCCTAGCATATAATTCATTTAGAAAAAGTATTTTCTTAATAGTGGATGAAGAAGATACCTGATCATCATCATCGGCCATGTATGCGAGATCTTCCTCCTCTTCACTTCCGGCCTCTTTCCAGTTAGTGGCCATGGCATTCTGCTTCTTTAATTTTTTGTCACTATTTTCCATCGCGCAGTTTCAGGCGAAGTGGTATGGCTTGTTGTACTTGAAGCATTTCTGCACGTTGTTCCCGGATGATGATATTCCCTTGTTCCCAGGTTGGAACTTGGAGTTTCCCTTGAACTTTCTTCTCAGCCGAGACTTTTCAAATTTCCTAGTCAGCATGGCAATCTGCACCAGTATGTCTTCCTCAGTTTCATCTTTGCCCTCAGAATCGCTCTCTTGTTCAGTGTTGAAGGCAATATTTGGTTGATTTCGGATTGGTGGTTTCTCTTTGATGGAGTTCTGAGTCATCTCGTAGATAGTCAGAGATCCGATCAGTTCTGACACGAAAAGTTCGTCCAAGTCCTTTTGCTTCGTAGATGGCAGTTACTTTGGGCTACCATTCTCTTGGAAGAGATCTCAGTATTTTCCGCACCTTCTCACCGTCCGGTATTTTTATTCCCAATGAGAACATTTGATTGATGATGTTCATGAATCTTGCGTACATGTGGCTTGGTCTCGTTATCCTCCATCTTGAACAGCTCGTATTGGTGAGTTAAGAGGGTTATTACTCTGAATGCAAAATTTACTCTGAATGCGAAATTTCCTAAACGTTCGAAAATTTCCATACTTGCGAAATTTCCCACTACATGCGAAAATTTACTCTGAATGCGAAATTTCCTTAACGTGCGAAAATTTCCATACTTGCGAAATTTCCTACTACATGCGAAAATTTACTCTGAATGCGAAATTTCCTTAACGTGCGAAAATTTCCATACATGCGAAATTTTACTCTATCTGCGAAAATTTCTCTCGACTTGTCTATGTGTGATAATTAGCGAAATTTCCATTACATGCGAAAATTTTTTTCCGGCTTGCTCATGTACCTAAATTTTCTCATATCACACGAACACCTTCAATCCTGAAAATTTTCTAAGTATTTAAAAAAAAAAAAAAAAAGGGGGGGGGGGACTCTTAGTTAGCTTTAATTTTAATTTTACTATTATCTTTACGATTTTGGGCACTCCTATACTTCATTTTATTGTTTTACCCACATCTTACCTATATCCATATTCTCGCAAGTTAGTCCGTACTAATCATGCTACAATTTCTGTCAAGCACAGATATGACTAACACAAACCGAGAAGCACTTGAAGCACTTGAGGCCGCAGCAATTCAAAGGGACGTCGCTCGCATCGAGCTAAATACACTGACGTTTGTTCCACCAATCGAGCAGGTCTTCCCAACAAGTCGATGGGCTGCCTTGATACCAAACAACCACATGGTGGACTTGGACAACTTCCGGTGCGATGCTCCCATCATCATAGAGATCCTCAAAGGGCATCCCCTCCGACACTCCCTCACTCATGGCGAGCCAGAAGCGCAAGTCAACCTCCAGCAGTTCTGGCACACATTGCAGATTGCTGGACCACACCACCTCGCTTCAGCAATGTCCGCCGAAATCGATCAAGAAACAGTAGTCCTCATCCGTAAGATTATCCAAGAAGTACTCCAACTCCCTGTCTACTCACCCTACGATCCACTACCGACGAACGAACAACTCATTGAAGACATCGATAGATTGGGCTATCAACCTGAAAACAAGAAGAAGAAGGGCCCATTTGTCCTCAGTGAAGTCACCACACGCAATCTACCTCAACCCTGGGGAACGCTGTACCTACTGCTGAACAAATGCATGTCAGGGAAGCATGCTGGTCAGGACCGCGGGAACCCCAAATCCTCACCATCCTAACCGGCATCGCACACAACCGCAAGTACAACTACACCGAGATCATCTGGATGGATCTCGTCTCCATGGTCCAACGCCGCGATTGGGAAGTCGCCAAGGGAGTCAAAAACCGCTTCGTCCCTTACATGCGGTGGCTCCCAGCGATCATCAAACACTTCCGCCTGTTCTCCACCAACATCCGCATCCGCTCGGCGAGTGAGCACTTCATAATTCCCGTTGTCGAGAAGTTCGCCAAGAAAAATACTACGGCGAAAGATCGACACGCCATGATCATCCCAGATGAAGTCCTCGCCTATGCCGACCCAACAAACCCGCATGTTCGAGGATACCGCGCCTCCACCGCTTCATTCCGCGAGAGTCCCCGTCCCCTATCCATTGTCCCTACGGAGCAGACCAACCCCACTGCTCCTAACCCCGGGACTAGCCAAAACCCAACAACCACTTCTAAAAAGTCATCGAGTCGCGTCGCATCCTCTTCCACCCGCGTACCGAAAAAAACGGTCGCGAGAGGATGACGTAAGCCGCCCCACGGAGCGTCGATCAAAACAGAAACACGATCGACCTCCTCAGTCACAGACAAGCCGAGCCCAACCCATAGGTACAGGAGGTGATGTGTTCACCTCCCGAGTAGAAGACGTGGCATTTGGCTCAACCACGCAAACGACCCCACCAATCCACTTATCTTCCTCTCTACAGGAAGATATTTCATTCCACGAGGAGCTACGTATGCCATCGACATCCCACTTGGAGATAGTCGATGTTGAAACAAGCAGTCCTTCGCCTCAGACTGCATCCTCTTCAATCACATCGAGTCTAGTGCCCTCACTTCTCATAATTTCATATGTTTCTAGGACACATACACCTTTTACTGCACTACAGAGTCTTCGTGATTCTGTCGGAACGCTCGGTGATGTCTCTGTGACTGAGAGCGGAAGACCTAGCACGGCCAACTTCACAACAACCGTGAGCCTAGGCCATCATACGTTTGAGTTTGTCTCATCGATGATGCAAACGAGAAGTCTTAGTAACCCCGTCTTTTCCCGTCCTGTGCAAACGGGCGGCCGATCGGCTATCTTCTCTGATTCGGTGTCAGTTGGATTTCTTCGTGATTCTGTTAGGAATATTTTGTAGCATCCTTTAATTTATGTAATCTTGGGTTAATATGTTTATTTAGAGAATTGTAGTAGTTTGGGGTGACTTATGATATTAAGTCATAGTTTTGTATTGGGCTTTAATATACCAAACAATTGTGGTATATAAAGCCCAAATTACCCTAATTAGGGTTTCATCAAAAGAATTAGAAAGGTAAGCCACCTTGTACTTTCCCTTAGAAAAACACACACTAACACGCACTCAAGGTGTTCTTCACGTTTTACACATTCAAACCTTTCTTTTGATCCTTGTTTGGTAATAAAAAGGGCCAACAAGTGGTATCAGAGCCTAACGCGGATCAATATCTTCCATTTGAATCCAGTTTTGCTCGATTCCGTCGTGATTTGAAGAAGTTTTTGGCTTGAAAACTCATTTTCAACATTTTCTCTGTTTTTGGGTGTCTTTAACTCGTCTTCAATGATTTTTGACCCCTAAAACGTTAGAAAACTGCTATTGAGTATATTTATGTTCTTTCACGTCGATTTCAGTCAAGTTTGAGTAAGATTTGAGCAAAAACGAATCCAAAAATCTGGTTTTTTTTACTGAACTGTTCATAAATATCGATAGTTCAGTACTTTTGAGTTTGAAGGTTTCGATCGAAACCCATAGTGAGTAGTTTCAATCGATTTGAATTTTGAGTTCTCTCTCACCAATTTCACAGTTTCGATCGATACTATTCTCGGCGAAAGCCAAATTCGTTTCGCCCGAAACACTACAGCTCCCAATTTCACAGTTTCGATCGATACAATTCTCGGAGAAAGCCAAATCCGTTTCGCCCGAAACGCTACAGTTCCTAATTTTACAGTTTCGATCGATACAATTCTCGGCGAAAGCCAAATCAGTTTCGCCCGAAACGCTACAATATCCAATTTCGATCGATTTGCTAAGTTTCGCCCAACTCATATCTCGGCGAAAGTCCAAAATTAAGCCAATTTGGACCAAGATCGCCCGAAACCTTCTCATTTCTATCAATCGAAACTATTTATTCAAATCAAAATCAAAATCCCTTTCGATTGAAACTAGCTCAATCTAATTTGAAATCCCTCTTTCGATAGAAACTCACATTTTCAAAACTCTTTCGCCCGATTCTTGAAATCTTAACTCAATTTCAATTGCCCAATTCTCAACACTTAGGACCAATCGCCGAGTTTGTGTCCATATCATACTAGAATCGATCAAGCATTCAAATTGAGTAGAACAAAATCCTCAATCTCATATAACACCAATCATTCCATACTTGAGCAGTACACTAAATTCACCAAATTCTTATATTGCCACAGAATTCACTAAGTGAATTTACCTACTTAGACTCAACACTAGAAATTATTCAAACTTGACTATATTTTATTCAATACTAAAGCATTTCATTTCGCAGATATATCTCGCGTTAACGATCATTACCAAACATAAACATGGACGGTCTTGCTATTGATCTGACAACCGTGCACCACTACTAAGATGGGGAGAGTACGGCATATGGAAGCAACGATTCATAAACTTTATAGAAATCAAGGATGTAGACCTCGCGAACGACATGCTTTCCTCCATTTTTGAAGGACCTGCTCAATTTGGACCATCATTCCTGCTCAACCCGATGCGGTTCCTACAATTCCAGAGAGGAGAACTCCTAAGGACCCTAGTCGATACAACGATGCTGAGAGAGCACGAGCCAGAGCAGACAAGCTTGCCCGACACTATGTACTTCAAGCTCTACCAAATGATGTCGACAAGCAAGTTGGCGCAATGGTCACTGCAAAGGAAATTTGGGATGAAGTCTGCAAGATGATGGTTGGGACGGAAGTTAGCAACTTGTCTAAGAAGTCCAGCATTCTCACTGCCTATGACTCCTTCAAAGCTAAGGAGGGGGAGGAACTTCGAGATGTCTATCTTCGTTTCCTGACCATCATCAACGAGATGAGAAAAATCAATATCCAACGCTCCAATCTCAAACGCAACATCAAGTTCCATTCCACACTTCAACCTGAATGGGGACGGATTGCAGTTCTGGTTAAGCAACAGAACAAAGATATGGACGCTATGGACATTTACTCCCTACACGATAATCTCTCACAGTACTCACAATATGCCAAAGAAATCAAGAACGAAGGGAAAACCAATGTTGACATGGAACCAATCGCGCTCGTGACTTCTAAGTCAAGCAATAGGAGTTCAAGAATTTCTAAAGGAAAGCAGGTCGTTCAATCTGACACCTATGACAACGCCGAATCTGACCAAGAATCTGAGGACGAACACGAATCAATCAGAAAGAAACTGGCCATAATCTCAGAAACGGTCAATAAGATGAGCGCCAAGAAAACATCCTCCTCCTTCAACAAACAACGAACCTCAAGTGGAAAACAGAAGTTCGCTGCCCCTGATGAGACTGAAACTAAGAATTCTGAAGTGGTCAAGAAGTGCTTCAACTGTGGCAAGCCGGGTCACTTTGCTTCTGAATGCTTCAGACCTAAGAAGAAAAACACTGAATACTACAAGAAAAAATTTCAGCTCTCACAGTGCAAGGAGGCGGGGATTGTCTTGGTAGCTGAGGAAGAGGAATGGCTGGAGGACACATCTGACGAGGAGGAAGAAGAAATGGCCTTCATGGTGAAAAGCATTGAGGATGACTCCGACGAAGATGAGCCAGCCCTCGGATCAGACAGGACGGATGTCTCTTCATCCGACCTGGAGGTATACACTCCATCCCTAGATGATTTCATTAAACTAGAACGTAGATAGCCGAGCTCTCCATGCATCGTAAAGATTACTCAGAACTCCAAAGAAATTTTAACAAAAATTATGCCTTATTAAACAAACAACAGGAAGAGATAGCTATTCTTAATGAATCTTTAACCTTATCTGAAACTAAAACAAAGACTTTAGAAGATCTTATAGAAGACAAAGAAAAGCAAATTAGTGATATAAGGAGAAGCTTGAAAGACAGTGAAGAGGAACGAGATAATGTATTATCTCAATACGAACTTATCACGAACGAACGTGTTCGTCTTTACAAGAAAGTCAAGGAGTTAGAGGATATAATCACCAAGAGAGGTCAATCTGAACGAACCGTCTTTCTTAGCCAACCTAAAGATGTAGAATTCTATGATCCCCGTGAAGGGTTAGGATATGAGCCGACTACTAACCCTGAAACAGATAAAGTACTCTCACTGTACAATATTAAACGGTTTGGGTTAAGTATTGAACAGTTAAGGCCCTTCGTAAGCTCAAGAGAGGTGACTGAGTCTGACGAACAGAAACGGAAGAATAAGGAATGGGCTCAAATCGCGTGTGCGTGTGACTACACAGTACTCAACAATAGCTACAAAACTAGAGAAAATACCTCTCTCTTGAATCAGAAAGGAAAGCCCACGAATAAGAGAAAACTATTTTGTTGAGCAAAATATATACTCTTAAAAACTTTCCTGATGTTCACAAACCTTCCACCTCCCGTCCTGTTCCAGAATCCTCTACATATAAATGCAAGCAATCTGCCAAGGAAATTCCTGTATCTCACACTAACTTTGTATCACATGTACCCACAGACAAAGGCATGAGATCTAAGGAAGCGAAGAAGGTTCGATCTGGCTCAGCAAAGAAGACAACAGCCCCTGACAAGAAAAAGAGACCAGTCCCCAACCATTCTTCTCATGTTTCGAAATCTTTTGCATTTCCTAAAGTGACTTCTTGTAATGTCGCTGAACGTATTTCGTTATTTCATGCCCTAAATTCAAAATTCTGTCATGAAAACAATGCTGTACTTTCTTTTCCTCACGTCAATCATTTCAACAAAAACGCTCCCACGTCGAATAGCACTCATTCTAAGAGCATATCACCCACGCCGTCCAATCATTCTAACAAATCGAAAATAAAGAATCACACTGCATCCAAGACCAAGCCGAACAAGAAATTAAATCAAAAACAGATTTGGATTCCTAAATCCGAACTGCATCTTATAGGAAAACGTCACGCTTGGATTCTTAGACCAATTATCCAACAACCTAGCAAGGAAACATATCTAGCAACGAACAAGTTAACATTTAAACCCGCTATCAAAGAAGGGCCCATCTATAAATGGGTGCCTAAACTTACTTGATTTCTTTTGCAGGTCCGTCATGTGTGGTACTTAGATTCAGGTTGCTCCTCACACATGACTGGAAACAAAGAGCTGTTGAGCAACTTTTCTGAAGGATTTCTCGGAAAGGTCTACTTCGCAAACGGGCAATCTGCTTCCATGCTAGGGACGGGTGATCTCATCCATGACAGACTGACCATCAAAGGGGTGTCTTACGTAGAAGGCCTGAGCTACAATTTATTCAGCATCGGACGCTTCTGTGATAAAGGCTACAAGGTGAACTTCGAGACCAACAAATGTAGTGTCACAGATAACAATGGAAGAGAGTTACTCACTGGCTATAGGAAAACGAATCTCTACTCCATTGATCTCAAAACTGTCCGACAGACGTGCCTCATCACTCGAGCCTCCCTACATCAGAACGATCTCTGGCATCAGCGACTTTCCCATCTCAACTTCAAAGACCTTAACAAACTGCGATCAGAAAACATGGTCAAGGGACTTCCCTCGTTCAGATACCACAAGGAGCATCTCTGCTCAGCTTGCGAAATGGGAAAGATAAGGAAGGCATCTCACCGGACCAAACACATAGCCTCAACTTCCAAACCTCTCGAACTCATTCATATGGATCTGTGTGGACCTATGCGAACTCAGACCATTAATGGGCGAAAATTTGTGTTGGTTATTGTGGATGACTTCTCGCGCTACACTTGGACTAAATTTCTCAGAACCAAGGACGAAACTCCAGGTCTAATCATTGAGTTTATCAAGACCGCTCAAAACCTCTACCAACTAAGTGTACAAATCATCAGAACTGATAATGGTACAGAATTCAAGAACAGAAAACTCAGTGACTTCTATGCATCACTTGGAATCACCAAACAGTTCGCAGCAGCTAAAACACCTCAACAAAATGGGGTAGTTGAGCGCAAGAACAGAACCTTAGTTGAAGCAACTCGTACACTCCTCATTCACTCTGGATTACCTCACTTCTTGTGGGCCGAAGCAATGAACACAGCTTGTTACACTCAAAATCGTGGCTCACTTCACAAGAGGTTCAATAGGACTCCCTATGAGTTGATAAATCGTAGAGTGCCAGACGTCTCATTCCTGAAAGTCTTTGGATGCAAGTGCTATGTGGCAAATGATCGTGAAGATAGAGGCAAACTTGACCCAAAAGTATTCGAAGGCATACTGGTGGGATACTCAACAACATCAAAAGCCTATC